>JAJJMC010025232.1:3533292-3592355 GCA_023531435.1 Papaver californicum | reverse complement strand
TTCTCTGTGTTTGTTTTTCTCTGTTACAGGAAGTATATTATCCAACATTTAATCATATGCTAAAATAAATCACTACTCATACTCGTATTATTTAAGGTAGATGAGTCGAACATTCTTAGACCATTGTTTGAATGTCTGTTTTGAAAAACGGGTACTAGAAGAGGCAGTTTGTTGATAATTGAAATTTAAAACCTCCTATACCGAGAGAGAATACCAAACTTTTCTGACTCTCAACGGAGACAAACTACTACATACAGACAGAGAAGGAGAATGAAAAATGTCTAGAATTCTGTTTTATGTTTCTAAGAACAGGAAACTCTTTTGTTCACAATCTCCTCCGTAAGTACCTCGGAGAAGAAGCCATGGAGTTTTCTTAAATATGGGATTTTTAGAGCTTTTACAGTTCCTGCAACTGTTGGTTAAGGTCCGTACGGTTTGTTTGCCTCTTCTTGTCTTTCTCATTCACTTCCCAAATTTGAAAACCAGTTACTAGTTTGTTTTTCTTATCTACATTATACAGATCTCATCCCACAGGAAATGCCCTTAACTAGTTCGTTTTTCTTATCTACTCCTATGATGGCGTCAGGGGTTCACTGAACCATCCTCTAAGAAGCTTCTTCCAGATTTACCTCATGAGAAGCACATTTTTTACACTTGTTTTGGATTTGAATGAGACTCTGGTTTGCTCTGATTGGAACTTGGAAGGTAATTTCTTCTCGATTACTTGAGCAATTAATTTCTATTCTCTTTACACTCTAGTGTAAACTCTTTAGCTTCTGCTTATTCGTTTATATATGAAGTGACTGCCGCTCCTAGTGCTCCAAATGCAGAAGTGGTTTGTGCTGTAAATGTTCTTCCCAGGGTTTTTTATATAGCACGACAGAAGGGTGAAACCTTTAAAAGACCAGTGGCATTGAAGTTTCCGAGTGGAGACTATTAGGTTCCTGATAAGCCCCAAACTTATCAATCAATAATCAATGGTGAAATGAGAAGAAATGTCAGAAGAGAAGGGATGAAAACAGACTAGGAATAGGAAGAATGCCGTAGAATCAGGGAGGAGATTACAGACAAGAGACACATACCATTTCATTCATAATTCTCTTACAGACGGGACACATAAATAAATGCCTATTACAACACAACCGTACAAACAACTACCTAAACTGCCTATTACCATCCGAACATATCTACTACCATACCAACCATACTACCAGACATCCTAGCGTATCCGATGCTAACCGGACCTTTAATATATGGGCGTATCAGTTCCCCTTTCAACAAATGGGGGATATCATCCTAGCGTTTCATCAAATGGATGGTTATGCTTTAAGTCCGATATTGGCTACTCTTTGCTCATTCGAAATCCTTTTCAGTGGTTTTGTACACCATTGTCTCATCCTTAAAAGAGTTTATATCAATATTATAAGCTTAGCTACTGATATGGAAACATAGAATATGTTTCGCATGAAGTTTATTTATGATTAAACCCGAGAGAATGAACAAATCAATAGAAGAATCAACAAATATTACTTAGTGGAGAGAAACCTTAACGTTTCCAGACTCATACACCACCGATCTAAGTTTTTGTACCTTCGAAACCTGTTGAATCTTCAAGCAACCAAAAAGATATGCATCCTTGGTTATAGTTACTCGAGCAGATTTTTTGTTTACATTGGATAATTTGTCTGCAGTTTACCAAAGAGACCTCATGGCTGATGACAGATAGTTTTGATTTATCAGAAGTATTAAACATGCACCAATGAAGCTCCCAGATAGTAATGCGGCGACAAAGGTTATCGATGATAGAATTGATTAAGCACGTGCCATCCTGTTTCAGACTTTGCAAAGCATAATGATATGAGAAGATACAACTGGAGAACCACATTTACAGAGACACATCCATGGGGTAACAACCAAGAACCTGAAGAAACTTTGCAATTTCCTACAGCAAAATGCAGAATTTTTTTTAAATGAAGCTCTTTCCGTTATAATGAGCTCGAATTCATTATGGTTTACTGTTTGAACCAGAAAAAGGAGCAGTAGCAAGAACCTAAAGGCAATCCCGCGGATTAGATTTAGTAGACATGGGTGTGCCAGGCTCTTTCAGTTAGAGGGGTCTGTCCTTTTGGCGGCCCAAACATCATTATCTTTATTGGACATAGATGTGGTGTTCTAGGTAAAACAGTAGCAATTATCCTTTTTCTTAAACAATGTAGACAAACCTGCAAATGTCCCAAAGCATGTTGTGCGCGAGGCTCTGACATTGAAGCTTCAAAATCAATATAGAAAAGGTAGTCGAAGTACCTGGAACCAGAAATTTCACTTTGATCACTAGATGACACAAATCAGAAACTGTTTGGTTTCTTAGAAAATCGCAGAACGACTACAAGCCGTTGGAAACCAATAGTAGTTTCAAACCCTAGATGAGAAACTACAATTACAAATTTGACAATGCATATTAATCCCTTCAACTCTGAGCATTCCACAAGGATCGAAGAAAAAAATAGCTTTGATTTGAGTTTTAGTGAATCTTCACTTAGTTTGCACCCGCATTTTTTGAGTCATTAACAACCCGCAAAGGTCGGTTTCTCTGTGGTCTGCTCTCTATCTGTATACGCATACAAAATGTGAGATATGGTCTGAACTTACTAGACGAAATAGCTGAAAACAACAGAAGTGATACTTTGGGATACCTTTGTCAATTAATGTCCCTCATAGCAAAAACTGCTAGAGCTTTAAATAGTATTCCAGGGCCTTCCTCTAAAGTGAAGACAATGCTTGTCTGCAAACATAATTTCCTGACTTAAAAAGATTTTAACTTTACAAAGTAATTAAGGAACTAACTAAGATGAGCATCAGAGAGTACTTTACCTTAAAGGGTCTGCCAGTTATTGGAAATATAGGCTCCCTCGCAAGTATCAGAAAACGAGTGACGTTATCTGAGTCATCCTACTCGATGCAAAAAATGAAAAATTAAGGAGAGTCGTGTAGCAGTTTGCCTAATCATAAAAAGAAGATATAACGAGGCCTTCTAATATATCGTTACGCAGAATGTAGTTGCGGAAATCAGAGTGTGAGAGAGAACCTGGATTTTTTCTGCGAGTATATTAAGCCCATATAGTTCTGCAGCTCTAGAACTAGCAACAGCTCCAGTTTGAGGCCACAAACTGATTGAGAAATCCCCAGTTAGAGAGTTCTCCTCAAGTCAAAAGTTCCAGTATAAAGTTGAGCATTGAAAAAAAAGAGATGTTTGTCAATTACTTGAGCTGCACCAGCTGTAGAATCTACAGCTTCTTTGACAACGCGCAACTTACCCAAGCTGATTTCACATTGAGTGAGTGCCTGCAAGCGAACAGATAAAAAGTGTATGCGAAAGGATGACTGTAAAAAAAATTAGGCCTTGAAACTCTGCATTGTGCCGTGAGGAGAGAGAGACTAACCTGGGGATGACTTAAAACACGGTGTAGCTCTTCTTTTCTCACACCAGGTAGTGCCATGAGGCAGTGATTGACAACTAACTGAATCTCACCCACAATGTGCAGCCTATGACGAAGAAGTAAATCATAATTTCGACGTACACTTCCGCCTATAGAACTCTCAATGGGAAGAATTGTTTTGTTGACCAGCCACAGTTCAACTGCCTGAAAACAGAAATCTATGAAATAAAAGGTAGCAGCAAAAAAGTATATCAACTCAGATACATAAATGACATCATCTAACTAAACCTTGAATGCTACTTCAAAATCATCACAAGGAACAGCCTCGCATTTAGAGTATGCTTTAAGGGCAGCAACTTCGCTGAATGCTCCTGGTACCCCCTAGATTAAGTAATGAAATCAGTATAATTTTTTTAAATGAGTAACCTAATTAGCCTCTAATCTCAATTGTTAAGGATGCAATTTACCTTATATGCTACCCGCTCCTTTGAACCATCACCGGCAGATGCGGAAAGATTGCTTACAGACAGTGGTCCTGCAACATAAATATTCAAACTACGAAATGCAAAAGAGTGAATAAACCAGTCACGTCGCGAACCCAAGAAAAAATAGAGATGCATCTGAATTGCAGCTAAGTAAACCATAATCTCATGACATGATTTACATTAAAGAACATAATATTTAAAGAATTACGCAACCCATGCCAGTTACCACTCCACAAATTATACTTTAACCAACGATGGTTGCATTACTACTTGTAGACTTGTACAATGAAGGAACCAAAAGTTATTATCACAAACCACGTCTACGGATAGTATATCTAGAAATCCACCTTAGGTCATTTAAAATGAACCATAAACCAGTAAACTATTACTAAAATTAACTACTATGTCCCCGACCAGATCCTTTACATGAACAGAACTGTAAAATACGTATAAACCTGAAAATTTAACAATGCCTAGCTCAAACACAGCCCAAACTAGAATCCTATGAGAATTACTCTTTATGTCATTAAAAAGATTTAGTTTTTATCGATGTATGAGAAAAATAATCTGGAACACAAGGAAGTCCAGCTGATCAACCTTAACTAAATATTATCACATCCAACATATTTACTAAGAGTACTCACTTGCGAGAGAAGTGAAGCTCTTCTGTAATTCCTCACGTTTAATACTCTCTTCTTGACAAATATCTGACATCAATGATGAATTCTCCTCCTCTATAGCTGTTAAACCCCTCTGAAAATTTTGAGCACATAAACTTCCCAAAACACTAAAACATTCTCATTTAGGAAAAATTTCAGTATTTGTGTTTTTATAGCTGAAACCAAAGGCAGGATATTTAGGAGAACCCAAATCTCCTCTACTCACACCCAATTGAGGAGCACCGACAACCCAATTAGGAACAGCCATTAGAACAGACTGTTGGTTTCAAAAGCTGATCGGAAGACACAGTAGTAGATGTTCTTGGAGCATTTCTGAAGAACCCAGAACTGCATTTACTAGGAATAGGAAGAATTGGTGGGTGGTGAACCCCACCAATCAGTGAAGAAAAATAATAATCAGAAATGGATTTTTCCCCCTCTTATTCGATACTGGGACAACACAGCTGGAGAAAGGGAATGAATGTACTAAGAAGAGAGAGAAGAAGAAAGAGAGTAGTTGAGCTGATTGTTGGATACACGTTCTGAGTCTTCTGACACAGATGAAAAGTGAAGAAGACTAATGTTAGTTTTCCTATAACTTTTCGAAGGAGACTGTGAAGATAGTAGATATTTGTCAATACAAACGTGTTAAGTATGACCCGTTGGATTTGAACCTAAGGACAGTTAGTCTGTCTTGTCTTATAATCATTTCTGAAAACATAAATAAGACAGTATGGACAGCAGTACTATACTAATTACTATTTATAATTCTTTCAGCTTTTGTTTAGTAGGTAGTATCTATCCAAGAAAAGTTCTATTTTTTCTATCAAAAAAGAATAAAGATCTTGTTTTAAAACAAAATAATCTTTTACACATAGAATATGCTAGTAATGCAGCCCGCATGGTGCAACCCAGACGGTGAAAATTCACTCGGGTTTGATGTTTGGAAATTTATCAGAAAACTTGGGATTGTTCGGGCCACTGGGTTGCACCCCCGACCACCACCACCCCCAAAGTGGCAGATTTGTGTAATTGCAGGCAAATGCCACCTCGTTCCTTAATTCATAAATGGTGCCATCAAGTGCGTTTAAGTACGATACCCATTTGATGACTTCCACATAATTTGACGATAATAATACCATGATCCCAAGATCGCATTTTCATTGATTGTCTACCATGGTCTTTCCCTGGCAAGCCACAGATCAAAGAAAAATAATTGTTAAAATTTGTCGGCAGTATTGTGTTTTTCTCCTTATGACCCTTTCTTTGTTCCTTTTTTATGGATCGACTCTGACCTGTACTTGTTGTCTCATTTATGGGCTTAAAAAAACACTTGAACTCTAGAAATCGCGCACTGAAAGCAAGGAATTCCATAATTACCTTGTAAAAAATGCTAATCTCCAAAAGCTGCTTTAACAATTTCTGAAAAGTCTTCTCTGTATTTCCAACTGAAGGAACAATTTCCAATCGGGAACAGAGAACTAAAACCTCAAAAGGATCCAGCCTTTTCAAAATTAAGGAATCTCGATCATAGTCCTGCACAGAGAATGAGATAATCTTATCCATGTTCTGCTCTAAAACTATACCAAACAATTTGATTCGATATACATTCACCTTTTCTGTCACTACAACAACCGGCTTGGTACCATAATCTATCTGAAGTACTCTTAGTTTCTCTAGTATCACCTCAATATCCTTGATTAAATGAAAGTTATGACCATGTCAGACTTAGCGTAGCAATTCGTACTAGTTAATGAAAACACCATTTTGACATGACCAACCAAGAAATTAAGGATCTGCTCACCTTCATTTGGAATAAGTAATGGTCAATAAAGTCCATTCGATCAACATAAGCTGGTTCTAACTGCGATGAGTTATCTTCCAGTAAGAATTTCATAAAAAATTTACTTTAGATAAAAGTGAGTTGCAAGAGATAGAAAGAGATCGAAAGGGAGGCGATGCCGGCATTGCCGAGAAGTTATAGTAGCTTCAAAGAGAAAAAAAATCTAGAGCAGCTCCGCGAGTCATTCCACTATTGAATCCTTCTAACTACAGTATACAGGCAAAACACTACTGCAAAGAACATATTTTTCAAGATATTGCATGATCCAGTACTTCACGATTCTTCAAGTTTAAATCAAATATTCACATAAAAGAATAATAAGTAAAATGTATCTAAGAGGAGTACCTTTTCAATTGCCCATACGAAAGCATTTGCAGATCCAATTGCAGACACACATAATATAACCGTATTATGCATCACTCTTAATGGCAATTTGGTATCACAGTCCTTGACATTAAAGAAGCATGAGGGAGCCAATCTTGTGAAAAAAATTGGAAGTGTCTGTTTGAGCTCTCTAATAGTAGCTTCGATACCTATGAGCTCTTGATCAGACACCTAAACAACAAAACAAATTATGAGGAACCTGGAAACTCCGCTTAATGTTTAAAAGGAAAAGAGAGACAGTCAATAGTATGTATGTTCTCAAAGAGATACCATGCAATAGAGAAAGAACAGTGGAAATTAAAAGAAAGGATGTAATTCAGTATTGTATACCAAGTCTGCATGATGAATTATTGCAATATCTGCTCGTTGAAGTGCATATAATGGTTCCCTTAGAGGTCCAAGTGGAACTAAGCAAGTATTTCCCCATGGCATAACTCCATTAACCATAACAATCTCAAGATCACGGGACAAGCTCCAGTGCTATCATCCAAATAACCACAAGTTAAATGAGAAACATAACATGGAACAAAAAAACAACACACATTAAAAATTGTTAGCACTAGACCGCAAGAAAAAAATCTTCACCTGCATTCCATCATCCAAAATTACAACACCAATTTTGTCTGATTTGGAACTTAAAGTTATACTCTTGTCAGAGCAAAGCCCCTCAACGTACATACTGTGACACGGATCCAAGTAACCAAATCTTTTAAAAAATTGAGCAGCCATAGCCGCTCGGTTTGCACCTATCCCAATCTTTGTAGAAGTGTATAGAAGATGTCGTTGAAGCATTCTAGCCTCATCCCCTCCTGCATACCCCTGGCAAAACAACAAACATAAAAGTACTCCCAAATTATCGAACAGTAAACAAAATAATTATTAGTGATTTGTTAACTACAGAAGGATAAGTAAAGGCCTAAAGGGGGAAAAGTGTTACCCTAGTGAGAATGAGAGGTGAAATCCCAGCATTATAAAGCCAAAGAGCTAGAAATTCAACCATAGGTGTCTTTCCATTTCCACCCCAAGTTAAATTTCCAACACTAATTACTGGTACAGGCAATCTAATGAAGTAAAAATGAAAAAATTAAAAGAAAGAAATCAGTTTATTGATTAACCTAATTAGACGGAAGGAAGTGGCGGGAAAGTCAGTGCAAAAAATGTACCTGTGTTTGTGAAAGAAACCAAAGTGGTATAACTGGTGGCGGAGAGAAAGAGAGAGTTTGTAGAGAGAAGAAGAGAGATAAAGGAATGGAATAAGAGAACGATGAAGAAAAGAAAGTTTTGATTTTGAGAGGTCCGTTAATGGTGTATAAGCTATTTGATTTACTACTCTTTTAATTTTCTCCATTGTTTACAGAAAGGACCGAAGAAGATACGACTTCACCCTTTAACACCATGGTTTTACTAAAGGCGCTTCATTGATAAGTTACATAAGTACTTGTATAACATGGGTTTACATATAGCGTGTCTGGACGTTACTTCAAAAAAAAAAAAAAAGTAAAAAATTAGTTTGGATACACAAATTTATAATGACTTTCTAATATTAATACTATTGAAACTAACAATACTATTGAAACTATTGCACATCTTTTCTTATACTGTCCTTTCACTGAAGTAATTTGGAGAGGTCTGTCTCCTACTCATCTTTTTTATAGAAATTTTAGGACTAACTTTGTTGATTGGTGTGTTACTTGGCTTAAAGATAAATCTGATCGTGACTGTATAACTTATGTATTGTGGTACATTTGGAAATATCGTTGTCAAGTTATTTTTCAACAGTTTGAACCTAATCCCTGTAAATACATTCATGTTATAATTAGTCACTTAACTACTTTTTTAGCTGTTAACAACAATAAATCTGAGCATCACATAAAATATTGTTACCGTATGTATCCAGACTATTGGCATTTTAAAGAGTCTCAGAATTTTTACGATAATCCTACAGTTACTCATATTTTCTTTGATGTTGCATTTCATAAAGAATCTACTAAGTATGCATATGCCTTAATACAAGTAGATCATGATGGGTTTATGATTAACTTTGTAGGAGGAAATGGATGATCCTCGAGTCATTTGAAGGCAGAGTCAAGAGCATGTCGAGCAGCTGCAAGATGGACAGAGAAGCTTGGATTCCGATCAGTAAAGTTCTATCATGACAATCAGGGGGTTATCACTGCAATAAAACAAGAATTTTCTGCTGCTGACTGGAGGTCGCTACCTTTTTTGCGTGAATCACAACGATTGGAAAAAAAAATTGCGTACTCTTATACATATGTAAATCGGAAGTGTAATAGTACTACGGATAGATTAGCTAAGGTTTTGCTTAAGAGAACTAGTTGTGATATAGACTCGGTAGAAATGAGTTTTAGGCAAAACAAGAGTGATTTTCTACTTTATGTTATGTAACATAAAGAGTGAGCCTGAATTTAACTTTTTGTGAAGTAAAAATATTTTGCTTCTGAATTCTGCTTCTGTTAAGTACTTCTATCTTACCTACTACTACTTTAAGGAAGACAAAACGATGGACATTAACCATTTTTTAATTTTGATTTTGGGCCCATCCGGAACGGCGGATGGGCAAACAAAAACATCACGGTCATTAGATAGATTTTAAAAAAATTGACCGTTGGAAAGATTTTCGTATAAAGTTTTAATCCTTGTCGTCTGAAATTAGTAACCTTTATATTCGTTACTAATTTATGGTGAAAACAAACTGTTGTCAAAAATTAGAAACAAAAATATACATCCCTAATAACATCCTTATATTAGTTATGCATTGACATCTGCCCCTACAATTCCACGTGTATTAGGAACGTATAGTTTCGGTCCAAAATTCATTTTACAAAAAAAGTCGTTGTTGAAAATATTTGAAACAACAGTATCCGTCCCAAAATGGTGACAAAAAACTGCACCCTTACAAACCATTAGGGGGTGGGGAGAACCGACGCACGACGCGCGTATACGCCTCTTGTATAAATTTTAAATAAGCCACAAAAATTAATAATTTTTGAAATTTTACATAATTTAGCAAAATCTATCAGAATTACACAGAGTTACCTAAAATCCTGCAAAGATTTGTAAAAAAAGTCCTGGAAAGTTATAAAAACAAATTTTATACAGAAATTCTACCGAGCTCTAAAGAATTGTATAACAATATAACGTAATAAATTTACAAATTTATTATATCAACGATAACTAAATTAAGAAAATAATCATAATTATAATAATACAACATCTTTATTTTGTTCAATAAAATCCGATGTGATCAGATAGCTTAAAAATCAACAGAGAAATGGACTCCACATGATATTTTTTAAAGGGTAACTAGTTTTATTTAAATTAAACCAAAGGTACAGAACGTGGGTATTTGCAACCCAACTGGTCATTCATTACACTAGTAGTTAGGAACTATGGGCAATAAGCTTCCCAATAAAAGGTAGTGTTGCTTCCCCCATGTTGTTTCTCCACTACATACTTTGCGAGGTCGTCTGATACCTGATTTGCCTCCTTATATACGTGTGAATACATTTTTCTTTGATGTTTTCTAGATGGTGTTTAATTTCTTCAATCATCATCTTGATGTACCATGATGGTTAATTGTCTGTGGTAGTGTATTGAAACAAGTTTAGAGAATCTTCCTAAAAACAGATTTTATTCCAGTTGTTCATCATTTTCATTCTTGTTGCATGTAAAAAGGCCCAAGTTTCTGCTACTAATGCTAATGTGATTGCAATTAGGATTGCGCTGGCTGAAAGAAGAATTCCAAACTGGTTGCGATATATCACCCCTGCTTCTGTTGGTCCAATTTTTGCCCTTTGTGACTCCATCTAAGTTAACTTTAATACAAAGGTGTGACGGTTTGGACCATCCCACATGTATTTCTGTGTATGGTTTTGCCCCATGTGATATTTGTTGCATAGTTGATGGTTTAGCTAATGGTTTGGATGATAGTTGTTGCTGGAGTTGATGTTGTTCCCAAATATAGTCTTATTTCTTCTGGTGTTTAGGTTTTTTGTTTGTATATTTTTATATTTGTTGCCAGCCATAGGTGCCAATTAAAAAGCATTGTAATGTTGATTCTTTGTTATGCTTTTGTTGGAGGTAGAATTCACTGAAATTGGTTGCTCATTGAAGTTGGTTTTCATGCCTTAGTTGTATTCTTCTTAGTTGTGGTTATGGGTGAGGTGTTCCTTTGTTGGGTCTCAGCATATGTGAGTCAGGATGAGTTGTAGATTGGTAGGTTTTTGTGTGTGGGGGTGTGGGTGTGGGTGGTTCGGGTAGGTATGTGGGGAAGCTAGGGATTGGTGGTGTCACCAAATGTGAGTTCAAATGTGCAAACAGGATTTCCCATATATTCTTTGCATGTGGGAAATTGAACACCATGTGTTGTGTTGTTTCTGGTTCCAAATTGCAGTTGGGACAAAGATTGGTTGGTGAGATGTGTCTTTAGTAGAGTATCATAAATTTCGGGAGAGCTTTATGACTGACTTTCCATTAAAAAAACTGATTTTTTTCTGGGAAATTGAATTTCCAAAACAAATTGAAGTTACTACTTGGTGGGGTGGGGTTGTTGTTGGGTGGATCATGGGATTCAGTGAAAAGTACACAGCCATATTTGGCTGTGTATTTGCCAGATTTGGAATGGGGCCAAATGTGATAGTCTTTGGTTGGAGGATTAGGAAAGTGTATGATCATGATCTGTTGGGCAATTTCAAGTGGGGAACCTTTTTGGAGGTTAGGCCAATCCCAAGAATAAGATCAAGGGTTTATAAGAATGCTTACCAAATACTCCATATCTACCAAGGTTAGTTGGAGATGTAGCCTTAGTTCTTTAATCTTTGTAGTGGACCCATCTTCAATTTGGATTATACAGGAAGGACGACACACTTACAATGTTTTTCCCGAAATGACAGCAGGGATTGGTGTTGGAATGTTTGGGAAAATTGATTATCCATTTAGGTGTTTTTTTGTCCTAGAGTGCTCTAAATACCATCTTGTTGTTCATAAGTTTCCAGACTCTCTTTGTAAGTAGGGCAATTTTATGGTCCTTGCTAGCTCTAATTCCTAATCCTCTCTGGTTTTTAGGTTTGTTGATAATTCTCCATTTGATAGTGTGCAGTTTCCTTTTATTTTTATTATGCCCCCAGAAAAAGTCCCTTGTTATTGTGTCAATATTCTTATGTACATGTGCCAGTAGTAGTTGGGTTTGCATCAGGTGATTTTCCATAGGTAGTAATGATGTTTGTATCAACAACATTCTGCAAGCTTGGTTGAGGCACTTTGCGATCCATCCTTTGGCTTTCCTATCTAACTGATGCAGAAGCTATGAAAAAATTTGGGACGAGTTCCTACCCTGTCTGAATTGCACTCCTAAATATGTTGGTGGATTAGATGTTGTGGGTATTTAGAAGGTGTTTGAAAGCCAAAATATGGTTGAAGGTAGAGTTTTGAGGTGGTGAATGAATTTGGTAGTGTTGATAGGTTGAACAACTGAAGTTGAGTAGGAACGTAAAAGATCTTTTAAAGTGAGACAGGTTTGGGGGTCAGTAGAAGCAAGTAAGTAGCAGATTATCAACATACATCAAGTGGAGAATTGGTGGAGGTTTCCTTGATATTTTCAGACCCTGAAGTTTGCCTTGCCTTTCCAAGTTTTCCAGATTGGTTGATAATTCTGCACACAAGATAAAATTATAAGGAGATAAGAGGTTTCCTTGTCTGAGACCCCTTTATGACCCAATGTGTCCATGAGGAGAGCCATTAACATTCACCCTATAAGTGACAGATGTAATGCAGGCCATTACAAGTGTAGTGAATTCCAGTGGAAAACCTAGAGCCGTAAGAGAATGTTGTATGAATCCCCAATGAAGTCCATCATACGCCTTCTGAATGTCAAATTTTAGTGTTATTTTTGGGTGTCTAGAAGTTTTTGATGTTCAGATGTGGTGGAAGATTTCAGCTGCTATTGAAATATTATCGTGAATGGATCGGTTGGGTATGAACGCACTTTAGAAAAGGCTCACTATGAATTATAGTAAAGGTCTAAGCTTGTCTAATTCGGATCGTTCTAAGAGGTTTATCAAAGCTCCTTAGAGCTTATCCTGTTTATGTTCGACTTAATCTAATTCGGATCGTTCTAAGAGGTTTGCTAAAACTGTAATTAGTTGCCTTTCAAAAGAATAGAAGCCGGTCTAGAAACAATCTAAGTGGAGCCATCATGCTTTTTGTTTGCTAGATTCAGTAAATTTGATTTGGTTGAGTCAGTCTTGCTTGTGATTTTTTTGAATTCCCTTCCAATTAGGATTTATTTTTTTAGTTTTTTTTAGTGTATGCCAAGACCGCTTGAAATCATCACTGAGCGAGCTTGGAAAAGAGACACTCTAGGTCATTTGATTAGTGAAAAACCTAGTAGTTATGTCCCTGGAAACGAGGACCTCGAAGACTCTTCTTTTGAGGGCCCTGTTTTTGGAAATTTCAATTTTGAGAACTTGACACTGTGTGAAGAAGTTACTTCTAGTGCTTTGATATCGCCAATAATGGCAACTTTAAAAGCTTTGTTAAACCTGACTAGGACTTATCGTCCATCATGTATCAAGTTATCTGAAACTGAAGCAAACTATGAGTTGAAACCTGGGACCATACAGATGCTCCCAATCTTCTTAGGGAAATAAAATGAAAACCCTTGTTTCCATGTTATGGATTTTAAGAAAATATGTAGTACCATCAGGATTAAGGACCTAGATGACGAAGCATTGAAACTTAGATTGTTTTCTTTTTCACTAAGAGACAAAGCCAAATCTTAGCTATATAGTTTGACTTCTGAGTCAATTGAAACCTATGACCAACTTACATCTGCCTTTTTTACAAAAGTTTTTCCCTAGGAACAAAACATCATCTATTAGACAGCAAATTTTCACATTTGCTCAACAAGAGGGAAAATCTTTATATAGGTATTTGGAAAGGTTCAATGACTTATTATCACAATGTACTCATCATGGTTTAGAAAAAGTAAGGCTAGTTCAGATTCTCTACGAGGGTTTAGATTATTCGACAAAAACCATGGTTGAGTCTTTATGCACAGGTGGGTTTAAAAATAAAACTGTCCATGGTGCGATGACATTTTTGAATGAAATTGCCGGAAAAACCCAGCAGTTGGAAAACAGTAGGGAGCCCCATAAAACAATTCTTCTAAGTAGAGGAAATGTCAATAGGGTAAAAGGATCGTTTGAATTAGATGCCAAAATAACAGCTATATCAAAAGGGTTAGAAGCTTTAGAACTGAGTCAATCTAGTTGTATAATTGAGCCCAAATCATTTTGGGAAAGACAGATTGTAGAAGAGCAAGCCCGTGCTCTTTATAATAACACTAGATTTGATAATCATCAGAAGTTTGACCGTTATTCAGAAACCTATAACCCTGGTTGGAGAAACCATCCTCACCTTTCCTGGTCTAAGGGCCAGAGTCAAGGTAACTCTAGTAATTCTAAGTTCCCCCAGGTTTTGGTTATACTAAGAATCCTTCAGGACCGGCACAATTTCAAAATCCGACAGATAAGACGATCATGAGTTTAGCAGAGTCTGTCGCCTCATTAACTCAAAACACTAAAGATTTTCAGCAGTTTGTCAACCAAAGTTTATGAGAAAATCAAAAGACCGTTCGGGCTAATAGTCAGGTTATTTCCAATTTAGAAACCCAGGTTGGTCAATCGTCGAGTCTTTGAGAGAAAGATAAAAAGAGAAAAAAGAAAGTTCCCTAGTCAACCACACCCCAATCCTAGAGGAGTTCATGAAGTATCTTCTGGTGAAAAATCATCAAAGCATGTGAATGCAATTAGAACCCTTAAAAATGGTAAAGTGGTAGATAACAAGGTAACCATGCCTAATAGTGAACATACTGTAGTTCACCCTGCTGAGCCAGTAACTGAAGAGACTGACGAAGTATCTAAAGAGCCCAATATAGCACCTCATAAGCCAGATTTTGTGCCCAGAGCCCCATTCCCACAACTGTTAGCACCAACAAAGAAGGAATCCAACTTTAACGATATATTAGAGGTTTTTAAGCAAGTCACTATCAACCTTCCATTATTATATGCAATTAGGCAGATTCCTACTTGTGCCAAGTTCCTAAAGGATATGTGTACACGAAAGTGAAAGCTTAGTGTACAAAAGAAAGCCTTTCTAGCTAGTCATGTGAGTTCAATTATCCAGAACAATACAACTCCTAAGTACAAAGACCCAGGTTCCCCAACCATTTCTTGCACAATAGATAACTACTGTGTTGAGAAACGTTACTTGACTTAGGAGCCAGTGTGAACTTACTTTCGTACCATGTGTACCTCCATCTAGGACTTGCTGATTTGAAACCTACTCAGATAACCCTGCAATTAGCTGATAGGTCTGTGAAAATTCATCGTGGTGTCATAGATGATGTTCTTATTGAGGTCGATAAGTTTATTTATCCAGTATATTTTGTTTTCCTTGATACCCAACTTGTCCCTGACCCAGAGAATCAGATACCTGTGATATTAGCTCGCCCTTTTGTAGCTACATCCAATGCGATCATTAACTGTCGAAATGATATTATGAACTTATCTTTTAGTAATATGACTATTGAGCTTAATATTTTCAATATTAGTAAGCAACCACCTGAGCTAGATGACACGTGCATTGAAGAGGTGAAGATGATAGGAACATTAGTTCAGAAGTCATTTCCAAACACTTTGATAGAAGATCCATTAGAGAAATGCCTAGCCCACTTTAGGTTTGATTTTGATGATGATAGTGTGATTAATGAGGTGAATGTTTTGTTAGATTCATCCCCTTTTGTAGACACTAGTAATGGGTGGAAACCTAAGTTCGAACCACTACCAGTTTCTAAGTCTACCCTAATTCCTTCTCTAGAAGAGCCTCCTAAGTTGGACCTTAAACAACTACCAGATACTCTGAAATATGTGTATTTAGGCCCATATGAGACTTTGCCTGTGATTGTAGCATCTGATTTGGATAGTAACCAGGAAAGTAGGCTCGTAACTGTGCTTAAATACAATAAGGAAGATTTAGGGTGGACCATAGAAGACATTAAGGGTATAAGTCCTACTGTTTGTATGCATCAGATTCATTTAGAGGATGATACCAAACTGTCTAGGGAGATGCAACGTCGACTTTAACCCTAACATGAAAGAAGTAGTTCGAACTGAGGTATTTAAGTTGTTGGATGCGGGTATTATCTACCCTATCTCAAACAGTAAGTAGGTCAGCCCCGTTCAGGTTGTTCCCAAGAAATCATGTATCATTGTAGTCCAGAATGATAACAATGAGTTAATCCCAACCCGAGTGACCACGGGGTGGCGTGTTTGTATTGACTATAGAAAACTGAACAAGGTCACAAGGAAGGACCACTTTCCCCTTCCTTTCATCGACCAAATGCTTGAGAGATTAGCTGGACATAGCCATTATTGCTTGCTAGATGGTTTTTCTGGTTATAATCAGATTGTTATTGCCCCAGAAGACCAATAGAAAACTACTTTTACCTGTCCCTTTGGTACCTTTCCGTATAGCCGCATTCCTTTCGAGTTGTGTAATGCACCCGCTACTTTTCAGCGTTGTATGATGAGCATACTTTTTGACATGGTAGAATAGTTTTTAGAGGTCTTTATGGATGATTTTTCAGTATTTGGGTTATCTTTTGATAAGTGCTTGCATCATTTGACATTAGTGTTGACTAGGTGTAAGGAAAAGAATTTAGTGCTTAATTAGGAAAAATGTCATTTCATGGTTCGATCAGGAATTGTTTTAGGGCATATTGTATCTTCTAAGGGTATAGAGGTAGAAAAATCCAAAGTTGACCTTATTAAGACTTTACAGGTCCCCAAAACTGTACGAGATACTAGGTCATTCTTAGGGCATGCAGGTTTTTATCGTCGATTCATTAAGGATTTTAGCTTGATTTCTAGACCTCTTTGCAATTTACTTGCAAAAGATGTTAAGTTTGTCTTTGACGATGCTTGTTTAGAGATTTTTAAGAATCTTAAGACCTTACTCACTACCGCCCCCATAGTCCACGCACCTAACTGGAACCTACCGTTTGAGATAATGTGTGATGCTTCAGATTATGCTATTGGTGTTGTGTTAGGTCAGCGAGAAAAAAAATTACTTCATGTGATTTACTATGTTAGCAAAACCCTGAATGATGCCCGACTGAACTATACCACCACATAGAAGGAACTGTTAACCATTTTTTTTCCTTAGACAAGTTTAGATCCTATCTCTTAGGTTCTAAGGTTATAGTCTTTACTGATCATGCTGCTTTGAAGTACATTCTGTCTAATAAGGATACTAAACCTAGATTGATTAAATGGATCCTTTTGTTGCAAGAATTCTCGCAAGAAATTAAAGATACAAAGGGTGCAGAAAATGTAGTAGCAGACCACTTGTCTAGACTTGTTGTGGATTCCCCTGATGATTCTCTTCTTGTGAGAGATAACTTTCCTGATGAACAACTATTCTTTGTTTCCCAATCACCTTGGTTTACGAATATTGTGAATTATCTTGTTACTGGTCGAATGCCTCAACACTGTGGTAAACAAAATCGTTCTAGGTTTTTAGCCGAGGTAAAGCATTTCTTTTGGGACGATCCTTGCTTGTTTTAGTATTGTCCAGACCAGATTATTAGGAGATGTATACCTGAGAGTGACCAGTCCAGTATTATTTCCTTTTGTCATGATCATGCTTGTGAGGGTCACTTTAGTGCTAAAAATACTGCTGCTAAGATATTGCAGTGTGGATTCTACTGGTCGTTGTTGTTTAAAGACTCCCACAGTTTCTGTGATGCTTGTGAGCGTTGTCAGAAGTTATGAACCATTTCCCATATAAATATGATGCCTTTGAACCCTATTTTAGTCATTGAGGTTTTTCATGTGTGGGGCATTGATTTTATGGGCCCTTTTCCTAATTCCTTTGGTTATTTTTACATCCTTGTCGTTGTAGACTATGTATCTAAGTGGGTAGAGGCGGTTTCGTGTAAAACGAACGACCACAAGGTTGTGGTCCAGTTTTAGAATGATAACATATTTGCACGTTTTGGTACACCACGACCTATAATTAGTGATGGAGGGTCACACTTTTGTAATCGACCGTTTAAGCTCTTGATGAAGAAATATGGTATTACCCACAAAGTAGCTACCCCATATCACCCACAGACTAGTGTTCAAGTAGAGGTTTCGAACAGGGAGATAAAACGTATTTTAGATAAAACAGTTAATCCTAATAGGAAATACTGGTCGTTAAGGCTTACTGATGCCTTATGGGCTTACCGTACTGCGTTTAAGACCCCCATTGGAATGTCACCTTATCGTCTAGTTTTTGGCAAAGCGTGTCACCTGCCCGTTGAGTTAGAACATAGAGCATATTGGGTTGTAAAGCAGTTAAATTTTTTACTTGACAAAGCAGGAGCTCACAGGAAGCTCCAGCTCAATGAGTTGGAAGAGATTCGGAAAGATGCATATGGTGCTAGGGAGTATAAGAATAAAATGAAACTTGTGCACGATAGAAATATTTTAAGAAAGTCATTTTCTCCAGGTCAAAAAGTTCTTCTGTATGATACTCATTTGCATCTATTCCCCGGGAAGTTACGCTCTCGGTGGACCGGTCCTTTTGTTGTTCGCACTGTGTTTCCTCATGGTGCTATTGAGATTGAGACTCAAGATGGTAGAAATCCTTTCAAGGTTAATGGTCAGAGATTGAAACCATTTTTAGAGCTTTTTCCTACAGGTGACGTTGAGGAGGTCCCTATGGAGGACCTTGTTTACTCTGATTGACCATCAGGGTTGTTTTTGTACATTAATTGATTTTAGTTTTTAGGTTTTTATTTTCTGTCTTATTTTTCATAGAAGGATTGCTACGCTTCACCCAAGTATTATCTTTTTAACTTACCTCTTTATTTTTCTTGTTACTTATCTTTGGTACTGCTCTTTATTTTGAAACATTGAGGACATTGTTTGATTTAAGTTTGGGGGTAAAGGAGAAAATTATTTGATGCAATAATAAAAACTCCAAAGTCTAGAAGCTTGTGAACAATTCAGGATGACACTAACCATTCTAGGTAGATGGAAACTTAGCTCTTTTTCTATAGGAATTGGTGTGCCCAGTTAAATGTTCTATTCATAAAAGGACAGAGTTCAGGTGTTAGAAATAACATGATAGTTGTCACTATATCTCGGAGTCTATCTCGACCATATCACTTTCTATTTTCATTTTTGCAATTTTCTTGTTTTTCTAAGTGATTTGGTGGTGCACCAGTATCGAATTGTTATCGCCGCCAGGATGGAGTAAAGTGTTTGAGATCAAGCCCCATTAATTCTTATTTTATCACAAAAATAAAAAATCGAGTATTGACACTTTGATAGCAATATGTGTGTGTTCTCCCTGTCTCCGTCGCCTAAGCAAGCGTGGAACGTAGGTTCCATAAGAACTATCATGTAAGATGCTAATAAGGACCATGTGTTTGGATTCAATTTGATCCAATCATATTCTCAGTACATTTATAATTTTTTTATTTTCAATATATCGATCGCTTGGACCTTTGTATATACCAGCTTGGTCGATATTAGTATTAGGATTAAGACCAGTGGGAACGTATCTCAATCCATTAGGATTCATCCTGGCACTGACCTTCAGACAGATATGGGAAACACCGTTCACCTTAGTCAACACGTGCAAACTTCATTTTGTCTATTTTCGTCTTCTAAATCTTTTCATGTGATTGTACTTTGATAGATTCTGAGTATTGTGGTTGAACAACTATCTAAGTAGAGCTTTGTTTTCTTATATATGAATTTTAGTACGCTGAGTGCAAACTCGTGTACAACAATTGGACTCATATAGGGTAATGATTCCCATAGCCTAAGAATTTAGTATGCCAACTAAATAGTTTGTTTAGTGTTTACCCTCAATCGTTCACAAGTAGCTAGGGTTTGGAGTAGAAGGTTTTGTGGGTATACCTCTTGTAAACCCTCAGGAGACAAAACTCGTCTGATAGGGACACCTACGGGTTTAAAGGCTTATTACATATGGCAAATGTAGTCGTGATTCCTGCGAAAGTGAGTTAGGATTTTATTTTCTAGATTAGATTTGATCGAGGACTAGAAAATAGTAAGTTTGGGGGTATTTGATAGACACATTTTTGTGTCTAAATTGTGCTCAATTCTCTATTCTACTAGTGCTTGATTTTGTACTTATTATGGGTTTTTATGTCTTTGTAGGTATTTTTGAGAAATAAACATTTGTGGAAAAATCGGCTCAAAAAGTGATAAAGGCACCGATGAAAATTACTAAAGGCACCCAGCAATATTGATAAAGGCACCCACTTGTTGGATTACGGGCACCCCTCTTTCAAATTCAAATTCCGGAAATGGCGGGAACTGGTGGTTACGTGAGAGAATTATTTTGGATGATTCTGAATCGAATTTAAAGGGATTAAAACTTGTTTTTGATATCCCAAATTGAAGAAACACTCAAGATAGGATCAACACACGTCAGAATGAGTGATTCACTCGTGAAAATTGGCTGAAAAATTCAAGTTCTTATCGGAAAAGGAGAATACTCATTGTTTGTGATTGAAGAGAAAAAGCATCCAGAGACAGCCGAAAAAATTCAGAAAAAAAAAAGAATTATGCTGGTGTGAAGAAGACGAAGAACATAAGGCTAGAGAAAACAGTCGCTGATTCCGTTGCTTATTCCTTCATATTTCTACAGCGTCCAGAGTCCGTACTTTATTGTTGTCGTATTCTGTTCTCTTCAACCACACATAGAACACAATCTGTAACAGTTATAAGCGTATCAATTCTTCTGTGTTACTTTTATTTCTTCATTGTAAACACTTTTTGAGTTATGAACAATTATTTTGAGAGTGTTTCCAACATGATGAGCTAAACACCATCACTGGGGCGACGAAGGAAGCTATTTTTCCAATAATAAAGTGGTAATTCTTATTTTATCCATTTTTTGCAATTCTTTTATAATTATTTGCTTTGAATTAAATTTGGAAAAAATAATTTTTATCAATTAGTTATGTTTTCTTTTGATGGGTCATGCTGAGTCTAAAGCTTTTGATGTCTCATACTTTTGATTTACAACTAATATTTTGGAAATCTAACTTTGGCAATATTTTGAATAAATTGAATTTATGAATTGCAAAATAAGTATTAATGTTAAATCACTGAAAAAATTGGCTAATTTTGGAATCCTTAGTCTCAGTTCTTTCCACAATTCTTGAATCAATTCTACCTTAATTTTCTTTATTTTTAGTATTAAAAATTAGGTTTAAAAATCAAATTTTTACAAGTTTGAGTATCGAATTTTTTACCACTATTTAAAAACAACATCAGATTGTTGCAGAGATTTTTGTTGGGTCTTGAATCCATTCATTGTGTTCATCCTGCATTTGTTGGATACAGTTGTTGTTTCTACGAATCGTGACAGAAGTATGGAAGAATGTTGTGTTACGATTACCATTTTCATCCATCAATTCTGGATCGTTGTTTCCAATACTTATCTTGGCAGTGGTTTAAGATCAGGTGGGTATTCCACAGTTGCCTCTCCAGATTGAGCAAGGTTTTATGTTCCTTCACAATTGTGCTTGCACATTTGGTTTGAGCCAGATGGATATGGTTATCATCCTGCTTGATGAGTGTTGATTTATACCTAAAAGTTCCATTATGCGATTGTTGTAGTGCTTGAGTTGTGTCAACCATCTTCCGTTTGAGGTTGAGAGCACTATCAAGTACATTTGACATCAGCCATGCTTGCTGAATTACTTAGCCCACATGGGGAAGCAAAATCCAAAGTTGCTCCATTATAAATCTTCTTTTTGTGATTCTTATTATTGCCTTTCTTTGAGAAGTATAGGTGAATTCTATGATGCAATCCTTGGTAGGTGCTGGATTAAAACATCTGGATTGAGATTCATCCATCTTTGATTTTGTAATCCCCTTTCTAGTCTCTCAAGAATGAAGTTTTCATCAATTTTTCTATCGGACCAGGTGAAAGGCTCCCTTTGGAAGCCCCAGATTAATGAGCTCAGTTTTGTTGATCAAGTTGGCTAGAGGTTGAGTTTGTGATGTTATGACCGGTCGGCCACCTTTTTTTTCTTCTTGGGAAAGAACCTGGTTGAAATCTCCCATTAGTAGCCATAGATAGGAAGTTGTATGTATTAATGATCGAAAGTTGTACCAAAATTCTTTTATGGTAGCTGGTTGTAGTGGACCATAAATTCCCGTAAGAAACCAAGGGTGTTGAGGAGTAGGAGGATTGATGTACACATGAATAACATTGTGATTAGAAACTAGTACTTGGACATTGAGGTGGGATGTCAACATCAAGCAGAGGCCACCATGATGTCTAATACAAGAAACAAAAAAGCAACCCTAAAAACCTAAAGACACTTTTAACTTTGACATGTAGTCTTCAGATGCAATGGTTTTCGAGAGAAACAACAGTTGGGGATGGAAATTACGTGTGAATTTACGTAATTTTGTAACTGTCATGGGGTTATGAGTACCCTGACAGTTCCAAGCAAGGTATATCATTCTTCTTGCGAGTGTTGGGTCTTGCCAACATCTTGCATATTCTGTTTTAGTTGTGGCATATGAGAAACTTTGTTGTCCGTATAATGAAGGGGGTCTTGGGCTAACAAGATTAGAGGTGGTGAATAAGGGCCCCTTTACCATTCTGTATAAATAGGTTAGTTTTAGAATCATGATGATCCCTATAAACCCATTAGAATCATTAGTTATGACAATAATACGTATCACAAAGCTAGAGATAACAGATTTAACCAAAACAATATTGTGTACATGTGCTTCAATATCTTCATCCACAGAAAGTTGCCATGCATGTTTGATAAATAGTTGTGTATAAATTGGTGGTGGGGTGATGGTATGGGTATGAATGTTGGTGGGTGAATATAACCGATATGGGGTTGTTGATTTGGGTCCGTTGGTGGTTGCATGGATTTTCTAGTTCTGATAGTTGGGGTCTCATGGCCTGGGGCTGAGGATCTGGATGATTGAGCCTGCAAGTCAGATAAATAGATGAACTTCCTGATTTTGTGTGGAGGTGGTGGTGCTGCAAAGGATATGGTTGATGGTAGTGAAAGGTGGGTGGGTAATGTTTTGGTTTTTTGAAAGTTCTTCTTTTGTGTGTGAGCAAAGGCTTGTGTTTCTTTGTTGGTGGTGGAGTAGTGGTATTGGGAACTATGGGTAACAATAACTTCCGGCTTACCCTTAGTTTTTCTAACCACCAGTTGGACTTCAGCATCCTTAGTCTGGAGGAAGCATGCAAGCAGTTGTGAGTATTGTGGGGTGAAGGACTTGGGGAGTTGTGAATTTTCTGCAGCTATTCCAAATAAAGGTCTTGAGCTATCTTTTTGAGTAGAACATATCCTGGAGGTGGTTGTGGGTAGTCAATAATTTTGTTTTTACCTTTGTCAGAGAACCCAACTTCATTTCTGATAAAGTGTTTATAGACCGGAGTTGTAAAACTGATGGTCCTCCAGATGGTAAAGCTGATGTGTCAAACCTTTGTCCTTTAGATGAGATGTGGAATGGAACATTCTATTCAGGTTCTGCAGAAACATTCTTTGGCAGGTCATTGGCACACTCCACATGCGTCTGAATATGCGGCTGATGTTGCTGATTTGGGTATTGGCTTGTTGCATAGGATAAAGAAGATACATATTTTACGGTTGGGGTTCACCTTAAGCCCTTGATTTTCATGTTCTTAGCGAGTTGGCTCGGTATAGTTCCAGACTGATATAACTCAGCAACCTTAATCTGGTTTGACCATCGTAAGGTGGTGGTAGCATTTCTTCTTTGGTTGTGGTGGTTCTGTTAGCTCCATGATGGGTTGAGCATTAATATTGGGAGGAGGAGTTACCATTAGAGGATTGATTTTTTACCGTAAGTGGAGTAAAAGCCTGAGTCTTTGATGCATTTGAGGCTTTCATTCTAGCATTGAGCCTGCAGTAAGAGAAACCTGGGAACTAGTCATCGTTTCTTGCATGTTCTATGCTGGAAAAGTTAGGACAATCTTTGAAATTATGGCCGGGAAAACCACATAGAAAACACAGCAGCGACAAGTTTTTATATGCAAACTGTATGCACTGCTTATTTGAGACATCCAACAAAACACCTGGTATAAAAGGCTTTTCAAAGTCAATCGTTACCTGGGTTTTAGGAGGCTTGTTGTGAATATCAACAACAAGTATTGTACCTGTATCCCATTTCTCAACTAGTTCATAGATAGCTTTTTCATCTAGAACGTACAAAGGTAGGTATTATTGTAACCAAAAAGGTGCAAACTTGAAGCATGTTTTTGAGCGGTCTATGCAGGCATTACAGTCTTTAAATAGTATAACGAGATTCCCTGTAACCCATGATTGATGATCTAGGATAGTTTGTTTGTCTTTGTTGTGGAGCACAGAGAGTTGGAAAACATCAATATTGGGTATTGTTTCAATATGTTGAAATCTGAGGGGGTACCAACGTTTTGTAAAGGCTTGTTTCAGGGATGCTAAGAAGGTTTTCCCCAAGAGCTTTAACTGCCAGGCAGTGATCATTGTAAGATTGCATGAGTGCTTGCATTCTTTCAGTGAGTTGGAATAAAGGGGTTTCTTGATGATGTGTTTTCTGATGATGAGCTTGTAAAGTTTCCTTTTGTTTATGAGTTGATTTAGTAGAAAAGGTGTGGAATGGAAGGTTCTGATGCAGGGTTTTTTCTAAAGAGAAAGTGATTTTTGAGGAAAAGTTGAACGAATATTTTGTGAGTTGGATTGGAGTGATGTTGTTGTAAAATGGCAGGATGAAGAAGATAAAAATATGGATGTTGTTGTAGTGGTCGTTTGGGGAAAGGTGATGGGATCATCTTTTGGTGTTGGTATTGGAGCCACGCATGGCTTTGCTTCCGCTTTCCCAGAGCTAGAAAAAGATGGTGTCTCTGGGTTGTTTGTTGGGGAGGTGGTATTGGTTGTTGAAGATGGTGGTGCATTTTGCAGATGGAGGTGCATAAGAATATAAAGTGGATTTGTACCCAGAAAATCGAGCCACAAACTCTTTTTCTTGCACTTTTAGTAATAACAATGTAGATATTTCTGTCAAATGTTGGAATCTTACAAAAAACCAAAGTACCACTGAATTTCACATAGATAAGTGTTTGCGAACGAAGAAGTTGGGTGATATGCAATACTATGAATCCTTATTTTCTATACACCTTTTTATGTGATAATTAAAATAAAAAAATGTTTAATCATATCATATAACTAATATGCATATGAGTTATATATATATATATATTTATGAAACAAAATAAAATAAAATAAAAAATATTTTTGAGTTTTTTTTAAAGTCTTCTAGAATCTTACATATTGCAAAACCTTCATCAAGCCAAATGTATACAAAAAACTCACCCAAAGTTTTGAAAACTGGTAAGTATGCAAACTTTTTGAATTTTTAAGTTTATAACGCGTAACACAAAGTTTAATAGACCTTTTTATAATCTATAACCAATAACATAAATTTCGAATGAGATTTTAAAAGTACACAACCAATAACATATATTTATAAAGAGGATTTTAAATTATACAACTACAAGGGTAGTTAAATTAGAATTTAAATGACTTCTAGAGAGTTTCCAAATTATTAGCCAATAGAATTTTAAAAGAATCTTCTAATCTCCCTATTTAGTGGTTAAATTTTTTTAAAAGTCTTTTCAATTATCTAACTCCATGTTATTGGATTGAGCATTCTTAAGAGTCACTCAAACATCCTTGTTATTATATATAAATTTTAAAGTCATTGATTTGTTGATTTTAGAGATTTTGATAGAAATTTTAAAGAAAACAGGCATGGGAAAAATCGTTCCAAGATGGTTTATATGTTGGGAGACTTGAAATTTGGGGTTGTTGGGTAAACATGATTTTGAAATATATTTGTTTATGAGAATAAAATCATATAGGGTTTTCCTTCTTGTTCTTCTTCTTCTCGTTTCACCATTCCTATCAGGTTTTCCTCTTCTTCTCTTACATCTAGAATCTCAATTCTAGATCTGTTTTAGCTAGATCCTTAGGGTTAGTGATGGTTGCATTCTGACGGATTTGAGAAGCAATAGAAGAACGGAGCTGAAAAACAGTAGTAACATAATGTAAATTGTAAATCTCCATAACTGCTGGTATCGATCTACAAGCACTCCTGAAGAAATCAATTATACGTTTTTGTGCTTCTTCCAAACTCGATGGATTTGGTGGTACTTTTACTGCTCTCATTGTAAATGGTGTGATTGGGTCTTCACACTAACAATTACATTGTCATTCACTAACTACACAGATTATACTCACTGATTTTGGGTCCTATTATTATTGATGAAATCAATTCTCCGTGACAATTGTGTAAGGATTATACTATTGTAATTAGGTGAGACCGCTCAATCTGCTCCTTGACAGTGTTTGGATCTTACAGGATATGCAGTATGTGGTACTTAGTGCATATATCATGGCTATTTTATCTTTTTTGCTTAATCAACTATCATGGCTAACATGCTTGCTTATCAGGTTTAGCTCCATGAACCTACTGCTGACTTATGCAGCTGTCCCTGTGAGAACCTGTTCAAAGGCAGAATTCAGAGCTATGTATAGTTCTGAACCGAAAACTGCAGATCCATAAACTTGGCTTCCTTAAAACTCAATCAGAACGCACATCAAATCCTAAATGAAACAAACTTAATACTCATTGATTCAAACAAATGAAAGGCACAATATAAATACTTGAGAAATAAAATTCACTCATTTTTCATGTACAAAAAAAAAAAAAACTTAACCGACTAATAGTTACAGGAGGTGGTGATGAAAATTAAAGATAATGAAGGAAAGAAAAATGTACCACCAGACTAAAAGTGAAGCCTGAATAAGCATATGTGGAGTTTGAATTTTCTGATATGGTTCTCAACTACATAAACCAGTTGCTTATGGAAGAGAACAGTGTCGGCAGAAGTACCCCACTGACTGCAACCCTGAAGGTCAAATTGAGAACTTTATTCACTACAATAGTAGGAAGAATGCAGCTAAAACCACTTCCATTAGTGAACTGGATGTGTATGAATCTTTGTTCAATTCCGAAAGTGTTCCTGGTGTTTAATTGTAAGGTGGTAGCCATCCGTTGGCAATTAATAAAACTCAAAGAATCTTTGTTCAGTTTGGTTTGTGATTCTGTAAGGTTCTGAACTTGATGATGGTTGTATTTGGCTTTGCAAGCTTATCCCTATATGCACATCCACCGATTAGAGTAAATTTATCTACGAATCAAAGGGGAACAAAAACAGTCGGTAGGATGACAGCCAGATTGACGAATTTCTTGGCAGTACATGTAATGTAACCACCAGAGAAACTAAGGACAAATTAAAGAAAGTAGTCCCATATTTTCATTTCCACACTTTTGGTACACTAAAAAAAAAGAACCAATTTGAGTATATTTAACATAGTTTTAATTTCACATAATTATGAGTTCGTATGTTATCAACTTGCAAATAAAGCCCTTATAGGTTGAATGCCATTATGGGGATATGGATTTGTTCAGTTTGAGTCAGAGGAATCTGCAAATGAATCCCTTGAGAAGCTTAATGGCTCCATTGTTGAAGGCAAACAAATATATGTCCTTTCTCTTTATAACTCTTCCCATTTACTTTTGATATTTGTTGGGTCCTAGCATTCCTATGTAAGAAAGGAAGAAAAAAGAAGATTACCACCTATAAATTAAGAGCACTTTGTAGCTTTTGCTACTAATTGTTTTTTTTAATCTTTTCTCTATACTCTTGCAGTGAGGTTTACAGCGCTAGAGACATCTTAACAAGGGAAATTGTTGCTCTTAAGAAGATTCTAATGGACAATGAGAGAGAAGTGGTAACATTCTTTCTTTCTTTCTTCTTCAAATACAGTATTATTATTGCAAGCCTGAGCTTTGGATGTCTGACGGTAGGTTGTTTGATTGTTTGCAGTTCCCTATAACTGCCATGCCAGAAATCAAAATTCTAAAGAAATTGCATCATCAAAATGTGATTAAGCTTAAAGAGATTGTAACCTCCACCAGTAGGTTTACATCTGAATTTTTACTCTATTACGATTCATATTATGCTTATGTCGTTATCACATGGTTACTGATTAGCAAGACTGTTCAGCATCATCGACTCTACTGAACTTCTTAGAGGTGAATTGGTATACGAAATTACCTGCATTTTTTATAGGGTCGACAGATGGTAATAACTAATAAGCACAAGGGTGGTAGTATCTATATGCTATTTGAATACATGGACCATGATTTATCTGGGCTTTCTAAACGTGGGGGTGCGATTTTCAGTTCCTCAAACCAAGGTATATATCATCAAAGAACCTATCTTTATTTTTCAGCAAGTAATTGTTGCGCGCGAGTACTCAAGTTACTTTGATTTCCCCAGTGCTATATGAAGCAGCTATTGACAGGACTCCATTACTGTCACCTCAATCAAGTACTTCCGCGTGACATTAAAGGTTATTTTTTGCCAAGCCATGTTGTTTTACTAAATGTTTTAAGTTTTCGCTTCTTTTTTTTTCTTATGGTATGACACATTGAAATAATATGTTCCTGCAGCATCTAATCTTCTAATAATAGATAGTGAGGGGAACCTTAAGCTAGCAGATTTTGGCCTTGCAAAATCTAGTGGGAACCTGACAAATCAAGTGGTTACACTGTGGTATAGGTGAACTGTTGCAATTGGTTCCTACAAAGTTGGGTATGGAGGTGAGTGTTTAGGCAACCCACAGGATTGTATAGCTTTCTTTGAGTATAAACATTCGTAGTCCCTTGGTGAACATATTTTGGTTTCTTATTAATGCAATATTTGATTGGTTTATCATGTTATATATTTGTGTTCTCAATCGTACTATGCTTTTGTGAATGAATTTATGACAAACCCCTCTTATACGATACAAGGTCTTTTTATGCCCGTGCAATCAATACACGGCTAGTTCATCAATCAATTTATGTCTTCTAAGGGATTTTATGTTTTCATTCCATTACCTGAAGTTTTCTTTTATATGCTAAGGAGAGAATGCTATAAAAATGGATTGAATAAGTACAATACTTAGTCAAGCAATACTTGTAGTCCTAAAAAAATGACGACTAATTTAATTCATGACGCCTTTCAAACAATTTATGTCATTCAAAACATTTTGTGTGCAGGAGAGAATTTTACACTGTCTACTGTCCGATCATCATTAATTAAATGAAGCGATAACATATAAAGTATATATATCCAAAATCATTCAAAAAAGTGTAATCAACTAGTAGTTCCCAAATCAGTGTCATTAAACAAACACTTGAGGATTTCAGATGATTCCTATTCTGTCCATTTAGTACTTACCTAACCTTTTTCCAAGTTCCATTACAATTCTATGAGAGGTGTTCCAAAGTAATATCTATAACGAATTCTATACTTTTTGTACTTTCATCATCGTGTTTCTTCTATAAAACCAACCTTCTAAATTTTTTTATCACCTCTGCAACGGATGATTCTGCAATTAAAATGATGGAGCAAATTTTAAGGGAAACTAATATTAAAAGCCAAAAATAGGAAGAAGGAGAAAAAAAAAAAGCCCCGACAAAGTTTGAAGCAGTTAATTGTCGATGCTTTTCTTTTTCTTCTTTTCTTTAGGCAATTATTCACCCCCTCGTTCACTACATGATTGTTTCATTCTATGAAGTTGACAACACAAAGAGCTGTCATTGCCTAGGCAACAACCTACAGTATTATAGGAAGTGCCATTTGTCCAGTCCCAACTTGGGACCAGTATAAAATTGGACCCCAATCGATAAAATAATAAGATAATAACTTTTTTGAAATCCCAGTGTATATATATTGGTCCCAATGAAACTATAAATTAATAATTACTAAAAGATTCCAAATTCTAAGATTGTCTAGTAAAAAATGAATTTATAGTCATTTGTTTTTTGTTGAACTTCAAATCTATATTGAGTTCATCTTTAAATCTCCTCATTGCACTTAAGAGTTGGGGCATTGTCTTCTCGTATTGCAACAAAAAGTTGTGAAGAGTTGTTGCCGCTTGCAATGCTTCTTTCCGAGTGACCGATTCCAAAGCTATTGAATCATCCTCAACTTCGTCATCGACCGGATTTTGAATGGTATCCGCCACAATTTCTTCAATGCTTTGAACCTCGTAACATTCATTATTTTCACCAGGATAATCTAGCAAGTGATTCACATCCATTTTGTGCCGATAATGCATACCTGTAATCAAGTTCTCAAGCTCACGAATGTCTTCCCCAGAATTTACATCCTTTAAATCACTTGAGCCGGTTGGATTCGCCGAACGAATTTTACAGTGTCGAAAGCAATTTGCTATGGCCTCTTGTTGCACATTTCTGCAAGTTGAGACGGCCAAATTGATAGCATCTAAAACATTAATCTTTTCCGGAGAAGAAATGTCCAACTCATAACCTTCCAAAATCTTACGGTAAAACCTTTTACGGTAGTACCATGAACTAACTTTTTACTTATTCAAAAACAATGAACTTGACAAATTCAATTAATTTGTGAATGTACATTCATAAAATGTACCTTGGAACTTGTTTTTGTAATTTACTTTTTATCTCTAACTAATATACATTGTAACTAGTACATTGGACTTTGAAATTTAAAGATAATACGTAAAACCTCTTTAAATTAATAAATTATTAATTTATCGATATAATAATATCTCGTTAAATTAATAAAATATCCCGGTCCCAACATTATTAATTTATGGAGGTTTTAATGTATCTTTTCGCGGTTGGCTTTTTTGTTTAGTTGCAGCCACATCAGTACAGTCATCATTTAAATCATTTGGAAATTTGAAGTTTGCTAAGTAATGTAGTGACCTATCCCTTCTTAACAACAGGCAAATGTCTGAATATAGGGAAAGAGACAGCAAGCAACCAATGAAAGGTAATAAGTTACAACCCAACCAACCTTGGAACACCTTCGTAAGGCTTTATTTACAGTTAAAGTGTCTAAAAGAACTAATACAGGGTTCCTCCTCATAACTTTGGAACTTGGAAGCCGGTCTCTTTTATAATTTAGTTCGCGGGCAACAACTTATCATGTGATTACTTCCTTCGCCACAAAAATAATTAAAGATTTTGATCAATAAAATATAGTAGTTTCAAAATGGGCATGAAGATACAGACTACTTATGTAGTATACAATCATTCAGATATATAATAATGAAACCAAACCTTACCCATCATGTTCCACAAAGCAACGGATTAAAATAACAAAGCATCAAGCCTTCGAGCATCCATACGTCTATATGCTTCTTATTGACCCCCTCGTTCACAACATGGTGGTTTCATTCTATTCTTTCTGGTACTTGACAACATGAAGAGCCTCCATTGCCTTGACAATAACATGAAGTCTCCTAGGAAGTGCCATTTGGTTGGATCTCGTAATCATCTACAGTTCTCTTATTATGTTTTCGTAGTTGGCTTCATTTTTTTAGTTGCAACCAAGGCTCTTGAATGTGTTTCTGATCGTTTACAGATAAACCCACCTGACCCTGCATCAATGATATTATCTCAAATGCAAAACAAAACATGATTTACCTCTGAAGTCACAATGTGTCTTAATTTCCCGTAATCAGTACCAATCTCCTTGTTGTCAATCGGCTATTCTCATTGTTGGGATATATGTTTAAAAGATTTTTCTTTCATATTTATTTCAACATACAATCTCTAGTCTAGTGGTAAAGGATTTTTGGCTTTCCAAGTTAGGTCACAAGTTCAAACCCCCTCCCCTACAATTGGGTGTATATGTGCACGTACCCGTGTATAACATTAGTCCGGGAGCGGGGCCTTGGGGGTCTTGAGAGGTCTCTTGAAATTCAAATTTAGTTTTTGAAATTTGAAAAAGATTTTTTTGAAAAACGTTTTACTTCCTTAATTAAGTTTTTATCCGCATTTAATTGTGTTTACGTTTTGATCGTTTTTTAATTGCAGAAATTAAGTTAGAATTAATTTCAAAAAATTCGCAATTAAGTTTGATTTGAAAATTTTGGAAATAAAGTTGTCTTTTGAGAAACAAAAGAGATATATGAAGAGTTTTCTTTTTGTGTGAGAAGTATAAGAAAAAAGTCTAAGGTTTTCTGAGCAAGTAAGAAAAAAAATAATAAGAAAAAGAAAGAGTGAAAGTGTTCAATCTCCACTGTGTGCGTGAGAGATTGAAAAGAGATTTTCTCGGCTGTTTTATCCTGGGGGCGTTGTGAAGAAGATCGAACTGCTAGCACAAAAGAAGAGGCAGAGCCACAAACGTCTTAAAGAAAGCGACCTGGTCGTGACTCAGCCGTAACCCTTTTTTGTGTGTTTAATTTTTGTTGTGCAGGTGTGAAATCAGCAATTGTTCCAACACTCATCATATAATATTGTTCCCAAGAATGGTGTACAGATGATAGAAAATTTATAGAAACTAATTAAGAGCAAATAGTGAAGAGATTAACCTCTCAAATCGTGGAATTCGATCGGGACACCTTTTTTTAATAAATACTTTAGCTGCATTCAAATGTGTAGAATTCTGTTAATATGGTCACGGTTAGGAAAACCTAAATCTAAGGTGTTGTGAATTTTCGGTACAGGTTATCTTACCGGGAAATCCAAGTCTTGGTTTAACTGTAAAAAGTTTAAATTAATATGAAAGTCAGAACGGCAAAACCGGTTATAAACATTGTTGACATGACAAAACATGACCGTGAAATTGAACATACCTTTGCCATATATACTTTGGCAGGGATTATTGCTTTCGAAGAGCAAAGCATACTAAAACCCAGGTCACATATTTTATCATGCACGTTATGAGCAAATATTTCAACCCAAATATCAATCTTTTCATTTCGACATTCTAAACAGGTAAAAACAATTCCCTTTTACAAATGTCTTAACCTCGATAGGTAGGATAGGCAGTATCTGATTTGAACTTTATTTAGAAGAGTATATGTATACAATTTCGTTAAAAAAAACATTAATAAGAATACTAAATTTAGGGGAAAGTAGACTTGCGTTTTCTTAAATTTTGTTAAGCTTTTACCTTTTCGATTCAATAGAAGATGAAGATGAAGATGGGTTTGTTGCATCGAGTCACATTAATCGGAATGCTCTGTATTCGACGCATTACTCATTTAATTAAAGAGTCGTGTTGGTTAAACCGAAAGGCATATACGAGAAAGACGTACTTCTCCGAATATTAGATAATGTCTCGGTTAAAGACGTACTTGTCCGACTTCTAAAACCGTACCCACGTGGGAGCCTAAATTTTCAAGAAAAATGTAAGTTGATGTGAAGCCGCCACATAACCATAAAAGTTCTCCTTTATCTATAATAAGGTGTTGATTAGATGTATAAAGAGTTAGAAAGAAGAATAAAATTCTTCCCTTGTGTACTCTATGGCGGAACTAAAAATTTAATGTGGGAGGGGTTTTTTGAGCTTGACCTTTTTCAGACACCTGGATTAATTTTATAATTTATACCTATTTATCACACCTACCCAAAATAGGCGTGAAAGAAAAAGACTTATATACTTAGGTAAGTGTATATTCATGGGGTTGAGGATAAATTTTTGATGGACGTCTTTTCGATGGAAGTATGAAGGACAAATGTCATGTTGTAATTTATAATCGATTATTTCGTCAAGTAACCTCCTCCTCATATATTACTAAAAGTAGAATTTTTTTTAGTAATTTCATTATACTTTTATAAGTTTCCTTATGTTTCAAGAACTTCATGGATATGTTTTTGTTAATATCCAAAAATTACTTCTAGCAAAACAATATACTGTTTAAGTACTTTTTTTAGATTCGGAAATCAAAATCGTACATGACAAGCCTAAACCACGATAGTAGCCGTTCCGTCCTGCTTCGGTCATAAGGAGAGAAATGGGTTGATCTTAGGGGAGGGAAGCAAAGAAATTTGAAGGAAATAAGTGTAATGAACTGTATGTAGAGATGTTGAACTATTGAGAATAACAGAGCTTGTAAAGAATCGTAAGCTTTGTTGTTCTTTCTGAATGGGCTAAGTAGCCTATTTATAATAGTTTGGGAACACAAGTTTTCCTTGTAAGTATTGGAGGTAGTGAAGATATGGAGAGGTGGAATTCGTGGGGATAATGGTATAACCTCCTTGGAATCTTCGGGAAAGCATTACTCCATTACTCCCTTAATTGCTTCAACCGTTACTACCACTTTGAAACTTTCCATCATGGGGTGTTGCCACGCCACATGTTGTTGTAATCCACCAAACTAATACCCATGAAGAACCCCCACCCCACCCCCCCACCCCCATCACCCCACCACCATGTAATTTTTTTGATTTCTCGTAGAAGTTAATGGAGTCATGGACTCAAAACACGTGAGTAATTCGTCGTAAGATAATGATATCAATGAGTTTGTGCCAATGCAGTATAGCGATGGTCTAGTATTGGTGCTAGTTAGCAAAGAATGATGTCGGCACGAGCGGATGAGGTTAGCAGCAGAGCATGGGTAAGTAGACGCGTAAAGGTAAGGAAGGAGGAGTGTTAGCGTTGATGCTAGCATCTGCTAGCGCTGCCGCTAGCATTGTTAGTGCTTGTTTGGCGATTGGTCATCTTGTCTTTGTGGCACATGTGTGTGCTACTCATTGGTGTTAGGAGTGTGGCTAGGGCTTTCTAAGTCCTACATTTGCTAGTGCCATGTTTATTTCCTATGCACCACTAGCTCTGGAATTCATTAATGTTGTGGCCGTATTTATGGCCTATTTAGGGTTCCTCAATTGTATGAGATTTAATGTTAGCATTTATGCATACATAACATTTTTAAGAGATTCAGATGTGGAAGTTTACAACATGAGATAATGCTTGATGTGACTCTACAATTAGATGGTATGCATTTAATTAGTGTTTTTTTGTTTAGATATGGCATAGTCTCTATTATGAATGTTCGTAATTTTGTATAATCAACATGTTCTGGTTAATACAAATAGTTTACATGGATGCACATGAAATAACGAGGGTTAGCTGGGTAAAGCCTCTGAAATTCTATGGCGCATATATATGCAAAAAGAGTTATAGAGCTAATTTAGCCAGGAGCTGGATATCCCTTCTCAATTCTCTTGCGGAATGTAAGATAAGAGTAATATTCATAATTCTGATGTCGGGTCAGAAATTTTATACATATACATTTATGTCTTTGTAGCTGAGCAAAGGCAATATTACAATTTTCTCTTTTTTAAAAAATTCACCATCAACACTAAGTCCCCTGCTTAGCGCGGAACTGTAATATTTCATGTTAAACACTAGATGGTGGCATCGATACTAGGGGAACTTCAAATAAATAGAATTCATATGACCAAGAATGATTACTTATCTTTTCCCGCAATACTGCAGTAGGCTTGTTATGTCAGCTCGGGTCTGTTGGGGATAAATTTTCTTGTCGATATCTATGGCGCTAATGGTCTTTTGTAGCAGCTACATCCAGTTTGGGCTAGAGCAGGGATGATCGTCCATACGAGGAAAACAAGTAGGGAATCCACGACCACAAATCTTGTTGTGCTAGAGGCATGGATGAGCTTCATCTGCACACATTGAGCAGATTGAGTCGTTCACCTGGTGAGGCTTGCCATCCCTCTTGACAACGGTCGGTCTTGGAGTTTTGGTCAGCATTCATGCTCAGATCCATTCTTCTCGGGAGAAACTTCAGAAAATTCTACATATTTGAATTTTAAGATTTCCCACCTTTGTTTATTTAAACAAGCGGATGACATTAACCATCTTTACTTTCATTCTTCCCCAGAACTCATAATAGCCTTGAATAGCATCGCTTAATCACTGCAACATGTCTGATAACAATAGTAGCTCGAACCAAAACAGCTCCTGTGTCAAGCGTACTACTTGGATTGTAAGTCTCGTGAGTTTCTCTTTGCTTTCAAGCTTCTCATATACGTATGATCATTATAATTAAGGTTTGAATATGATTTGATTATTGTTATCTATCTAGGTTTCTTGGGTTAAGAAGGTACCACAAAAACATATGAAAACTAGGAGTTTCAAGGCAATCGTAAGCAGATTTTTTTCTTTTTTTTTGAAACCACCCTTTTTTTAAACATATTGTTGCTTGTTTGATTGTAGCAAGAGATGGAGATTGGACATGTTGGGATTAAGGAAAATGAGGAATTCGTACCAGTGAATAACAGAGCAAATATTGATGCTGGCTTTAAGATTTTTTCTAACATCATGGCTTCTCTTGCGAATACTAACTTGTGTCTTCCCATTCATGATTATCCCAACACGAGGCTCCCCTTTAAGTTGGAAATGGAGTCCTTATCTCGGAAACATGAAGTAGTATGAGGATTTGTTGTGCCAAAATGTCATACAGACCTTTACACGAAAATATGGAAAAAGTACGGACATATCGCTACAACAGAGCTAGTGAAGAGTCATACTCCTATTCTCGTAACAGCCGTCGCAGGACGCCTTCCTGTTATTTCTGAGATGGATGACGCGCTTCCGTATACGGTTACAAACTTGAAAATCCAGGAATGGGATGAGATGTTGACTACTTGTGAGGGCCTCCGTTTTAACATAAACTGGTTGCGTCAGCATTTGGAGAGTGTCAAAGAGGCTCATGCAGCGGATTTGGCAGAAGGGAAAGCCTTGAAGGAAGAATCCTCCAAAATTAAGAAATGGCCCGAGATTCGCAGACTCGTTCATAGAAGTATGATGAAAGATTAGGAAAATTACATCGCTGCAATTACCCTCTACTTAGAGATCTGTTTTAGGCCATATGATAGGCAGCGAAACATTCTTGTTTTTTTTTTGAGTAGTTTGAATAAATAATGTTTCAGATGAATGTAGTGGGTTTTGAATTTTGAAAGTTCAAATATATGTTTTGAAGATATATTGAACTTGTGAAAGGAAAGGTGTTTTAGTCGTAATATGCATTGAGCCACTTACCATTGATGATTGTCCCTATAGTTCCCCTATTCATATTTACGATCTTGTAGTACCCTCTTGGCATGACCTTGGAGATTACATAAGGCCCTTCCCATTTTGGAGCAAATTTTGGAGAAGACATATCTTGTTGAATATGCTTAGATGTTTTAAGTATCAGATCCCCTACTTGAAACACCCATGGTTGTAATGCTTTGTCGTATGCTCTGGAGATTCTATATCGGTAAGTTTTCGCATATTTTTTTGTTTTGGCTCATCTGGATTCAAGTGCATCTAAATTTGTTACTCGGGAGTTGGGTATTTCAGATTCGTCCCAATTGACCCCGCTTGCTGCCGCGATCCTGGATAATGGGACTTTAATTTCTGCAGGTAGGATTGCGTCGACCCCATATACAAGAGAGTATGTGAGGTCACTGTAGAATTTATTGGAGAAGTTCTGTATGCCCATAAGGACATAGGAAATTGTTCGTGCCACGTTCTTGGATGGTCATAGACTGTACAACTTAGAATTCTGATGAGGGTTTTATTGGTTTTTTCGGCTTTCCCATTTCCTTAGGGGTAGTATGGTATGGAGAATAACTGCTTGACGCCATATTCCTCGAGTAGTTCTCGGACGTGTTTATTTGCGAATGGAGTACCGTTATTTGTTATGATGTGCTTTGGTATCCCGAATGTGCATATTGTATATTCCTTGATGAAGGTTGCTATGGTTGTTCTGGTCGTGCTTTTGAGAGGCACATCTTCAACCTATTTGGTGAAATACTCTGTGGCAGTGAGTATGTACTCATGTTTCTTTGACGAGGATGGATTGATTTTACCAATGAGATCCAGTCCCCTTCTATAAAAGAGCCAAGGGCTGCTTACTAAGTGAAGAAGAAGGCAAGGTGTGTGGATGAGGTTGTCGTGAATTTGACATTGGTGACATTTCTGAAAAAATGAAGTTGCATCGTCCTCCATGGTTGGCTAGTAATATTTCTCATGGACTTGGAGAAATAGTTTTCTCTTGCCTTGGTGTTCCCCTTCGTGCGTTTCTTTCAGGATGGCATGAATATCTTCTCCTTCCAAACACCGCAACAAGTCTCTACCAAAGCTCTTTCGAAAAAGAATTCCTCCGTGGAAGACGAATCTCTTGGCTTTTTGGATTAATCGTGCCGCTTCTCGCTTTTATTGAGATAGGACATTATCTTGGAGATATTTGATATACGGATCCCGCCAGTCCCCAGCATGGTGTATAGTTAGTATTTCTGATTGTTGTGGCGTGATCTAACAATTAGAGTAAGACTCCTGCAACAATCGGTACTGCGTCTACATGGTGGGACAATTATACCGAAAATCGTACATGACAAGCCTAAACCACGATAGTAGCCGTTCCGTCCAGCTTCGGTCACAAGGAGAGAAAATGGGTTGATCTTAGAGAAGGGAAGCAAAGAAATTTGAAGGAAATAAGTGTGATGAACTGTATGTAGAGATGTTGAACTATTGAGAACAACATAGCTTATAAAGAATCGTAAGCTTTGTTGTTCTTTCTGAATAGGCTAAGTAGCTTATTTATAATAGTTCGGAAACACACGTTTTTCTTGTAAGTAGTGGAGGTAGTGAAGATACGGAGAGGTGGAATTCGTGGGAATAATGGTATAACCGCCTTGGAATCTTCGGGAAACCATTACTCCATTACTCCCTCAACTGCTTCAACTGTTACTACCACTTTGTAACTTTCCATCATGGGGTGTTGCCACGCTGTATGTTGTTGTAAACCAACAAACAAATACCCATGAAGAATCCCCCCATGTAATTGTTTTGATTTCTCATAGAAGTTAGTGGAGTCATGGACTCAAAACACGTGAGTAATTCGTCGTAAGATAATGTTATCAATGAGTTTGTGCCAATTGCAGTATAACAATGGTCTAGTATTGATGTTAGTTAGCAAAGAATGATGCTGGCACGAGCGGATGAGGTTGGAGCAGAGCATGGACAAGTAGACGCGTAAAGGTACGGAAGGAGGAGTGCTAGCGCTGATGCTAGATGCTGCTAGCGCTGCCGCTAGCATTGTTAGTGCTTGTTTGGCGGGTGGGCATATTGTCTTTGTGGCACATGTGTGTGCTGCTCATTGGTGTTGGAAGTGTGGGTAGGGCTTGCTAAGGCTGGCACTTACTAGTGTCATGGTTATTGCTAATACATCACTAGCTTTGGCATTCATTAATGTTATGGCCATATTTATGGCATGTTTAGGGTTTCTCAATTGTATGAGATTTAATGTTAACATTTATGCTTGACTTGTATGCAGTGCATACAGAACATTTTCAAGAGATTCTGCTATGGAAGTTTGCAACTTGAGATAATGTTTGATTAGTGTTTTCTTATTCAGATATGACATAGCCTCTATTCTGAATGTTCGTAATTTTGTATAATTAACATGCTCTTAATACAAATAGTTTACATGGATGCACATAAAATAAAGAGGGTTTAGCTGGGTAAAGCCCCCTGAAATTCTATGGCACATACATATGCAAAAGAGATATATAGCTAATTTAGCAGGAACTAGATATCCTTTCTCAATTCTCTTGCGGAATGTACGATAAGAGTACTATTCATAATTCTGATGTCGGGTCAGAAATTATATATATATATGTCTTTGCAGTTGAGCAAAGGCAATATTACAATTTTCTCCTTTGTCAAGAATCCACCGTCAATAGTTTTTTTTTTTTTTTTTTTTAATTTATGATTTCAGTTGATGGGTGTGTTTGTAATGCTTGAAGTTTAGATATGTAGCAATAACATATGGAAGCTTGGTGTGGTAGGATTTGATGCCTTGTAGTGTAAATTCCCCAGTCCGTGCCTTCAAATCAGTTGGTGGACAACCAATTATAATCAATTCCGTGAAGGGCTCGCGTATGTGTGACGTAGATGGAAATGAATATATCACTTATGTTGGTTCATGGGGTCCTGCAGTCATTGGTTATGCTGATGATGAGGTGTTTTTTGTTTCTTCTAATATTACTTCCATATTTATTCATTTGTTTATTTATGTGCGGGTTTTCTTAATTAAGCTTTCAAATAGGTGATTGCTGCTTTAGCTGAGAAAATAAAAAAAGGAACAAGCTTTGGTGCACCATGTGTTCTAGAAAATATGTTGGCAGAGATGGTGATTTCTGTTGTTCCAAGCATTAAGATAGTTCGGTTTGTCAATTCAGGAATATACGCCTGTATGAATGTGTTGCGATTGGCTCACCCAATCACTGGTCGACAAAAGATAATTAAGTTTGGGGGTTGCTACCATGGACAACAATTCTTAAGTACAATTTTTTATTTTTTATTGTAATTGTTCATATGTACATTGACATAGGAGGCAAGTTGCAAAAAACAGCACGAGACAGTCCTTCTAAGAGATTGATGCAATAAATGCTGAGTTATCAGGTGTTTTAATCTGAAATAATATGAAATTTTTGGAGTAGTAACATAATCAAAATTTTGAAGAAGAATATGTAGGTTGTACGAGTGTAAAAAGAGAAAAAGTGGTAGATTTCAATTTCAAACATCAAACCAACAACATGAGTCATACCCTAGAACGTCCAACTAATTAAAATTATTTACGGGGGATATTATTCTAGAAGGGGGCGAGTATTTTTAACTAAATCCGGATAAAAAGAAGGTTTAGTATACAACTAACAGTGGAGGTACAATATAGAAGGGGAATAGAACGTTATAGGTATGTAACGAACATGAATATAACTACACTAAACACGAACAAAAAATATGATGTGATTGTAAAAGGTGATTGGCACCCGTAGCATGCCGAGGTGATTGGCACCGATAGCATGCTGAGATTGACGGGCAGTTTGTTATTTCGTTTGTAGTACATTATAATGAGTCACTGTATATTAATTTTGCGACTTAAAAAAAACAAGGGTTAACTCGCTTAAGAAAATTAAGGATATATGAGGTTCAGGAGTTACATTTATACTTAAAGCAATACCCGTGTCATACCCTAGTGTGTGTTTGGATGGTGGGAAGGGAATCACATTCCTAGGAATCGTATTCCCTGAAGAGGGGGAATCCTAAACCACCACTACCCATGGGTTTTGTATTCCCTTACATTTTGGGAATCATATTCTTAAGCACCCTCTATTCCTATTTATCAAAAATGAGAATGAAATTATATTCTTGGGAATATGATTCCATTCTCTCCAACCAAACACACAACTAGTGTTTTATAAGTCACAAAGACTCTCTAAAATACTCTCGTAGAACCATTAAAAATCTCCAAATTTCCAGAGAATCTTCGGGAATCACTCAAATAAAAAATCTATGAAAGTCTATAAACTTCTCATTTAATTAACTCCCTGCTAACAAAGGGTAGTCAAATGATATTTATGAAGACTTGCATAGAATTTTCAAATATGTTATTAGTCAATAGAGGTTATGCGAGAGTTTCCTAATCTCTCTTGTTATTGGATAAAGACCTTTTCTAAGTCTTTTGAATTCTATAAAAACACCATGTTATTGGATTAAGATTTCTTAAGGGTCACTCAAACACGCTGGTTATTAGATATATACTTCAAAATCATTGATTTGTTGTTTATTGGGATTTTGGAAGACTCTTTGAGGAAAATAGGCATGACCAGAATCTCTCCACTGAAGGTGATATTTTGGAAGACTTGAAAATATGGGATTATAACAATCTTCTTTCTTAATTATTTAGGTAGAAGATATAGAAAATATAATCCAAAGGTCCTAAAAACATCAGTGGCCTTATCGAATGGTCATCCTCTATACACGAGTCACAACTACCTCTATTCATCTTCATCTTCCTTCCCCTATGTCTTCTTCTTCCATTCCCTTCACGAATCCCTTACTAATCCTTCTCCTCTATCTTCTTCTTCCATTCCCTCCACAACTCCCTTATTGATGACCCCTTAGAAATTGGCAGTCTCTCCACACACTCACACACACTGTGATTCAAGAAAAAAGATGAAAGGTCGCGATATATTTTCTCTTTAAGTTCAATATTTTTATGTTATGTGTTTAGCTTTACAATAAATGGGTTGTTGCTATTTAAATGTTTTCATTATAATTTCTTACTTGAGTTGCGTGATTTTATTCCAAATTGAAGCAAAACATGTATAATACGAAAAATACTGTAATTTTAACAAAGGGATTATAATAATTATTTGATTTCATACCAATTTATTACTTGAATTTCTTGATTTCATACGACAAGAATTGTATTTTTAACAAAAGGTTTATAATAATTGCTTTATTTTATAATATTTGACGTTCTCGAAGAGGTATTTATTTTATCTTTTCTTCTTTTTAGTTAAACTTTTTTTTATATTCTTCTCTTCTTTACAAGAAGCATCTTTACTGGACATAACTAAAAAAACTTGAAGTATTTTTACCCCGTCTGAGGTAAGCTTGTCAGATGCTTTTCCGCGTGAAGATGTGATTTGAGTATCTCAACATGTGCTGCTCTTGGTTCATGTTAGACTAAGCCTTTACACCTTCAAATACATATGAGAAATGGTCTTGTTGATTACTTTATCATAACTCATTAGTGTTGGTTAACAACTTAGCCTTTTTTTTTGGCACGCCTTGTTTACAAGTTGGGTTTGGTTGCAAGATGCATTAATCAATTTGCAAGGACCCAACAATGCTACAATATAGACAATAAATAATATTTGTGTTTCTTAGATATTAGTTTTATGATTCTGACATGGGGAAGCATGTCATCTACATGTTTCTTTATTGGAGTGGGCAGATGATTTAGAGGAATATATATTAAAGGGTTATGGGAAATCAATAAATTACCGTATGGGAGTTCCTCTCCTTCAAAATGTTGTTCAGTCCATGGAAGAAGCTATTAAAGTGAAAGAAGGTAAAATAAATGAACATATGAACTTTTTTTTTGGTTAGTCTTACAGACTCTTTCCATAATTATATCGTCAATCCATAAGGTCTAAGCAGTTATCATGTTTATATGATTATATCTATTTTCTTTGAAAACTAACCTCCATGCATTTATGCAAAGGCACAACTTCGATTTGCCCATGCTGAGGTTGTGGTACCACTCTCATGTCTTATTGGGTTGATTCATGAAAGTGGTGGTGAGTTTTTTTGAAACTCAAACTTCAATTGAATATTGAGGGCCTTGAATACCTTATCCTCGCTGATGATGGTCAGCCCGTCAAGAACAACCCGACCTAAGATAAAAGAAAGTCCACGATTTTATCACTCAAGGTAACAATGAAAATTATATTTTTTTTAATATATGCACACACACACACACACACACACACGCATATGTATATATATATAAATAAATTACTTAAGACTATAATAACAACAAACAACTCCTAACTTATTTTTTTAGGATTGCATTGGAGCTATGGATGTTACATACATTCCAGCAATGATAAATGGCATGGATGTGAGTGCATATCGTAATATTAAAGGAGTATTATATCAAAATATTTTAGTTGCATGTAATTTAGATTAAAAATTGATATATGTGTTGAGTGGGTGGGAAGGGTTTTCTCGTGACGCGAAGATTCTAAATGATACTTTAGCGAAGAGGAATGAACTGACCATTCCGCAAGGTAATTATATGTAATTTATTTGTAGCAATCTTTTTGAATTTCGTTATCATGCATGTGATGATTAAGTTAATAATTTTTTTTAGGTAAATTTCATTTGGTGGATTGTGGATTTGCAAACCAACCTCAATTATTAGATCCATATCGTGGTGTTCGTTATCATCTCCAAGAATACTCAGGTTCCGAGCGGTAACCTATAAAAGCTGATGAGTTGTCCAATCTTCGACATGCATATTTAAGGAATGTAGTTGAGAGAATATTTGGTGTATTAAACTCACACTTCTTAATATTTAAAAGTGCACCCCCATTTTAATACAAAACACATGCTGAAATAGTTTTGGCATGTGCAGGACTATGCAATTTTTTGTGCAAAGAATGTCGTACGATAAATATCCAGTTGATGAAACTGAAGTGGAACCAGATTCTTCCACTGATCAGAGAGATCCTGAAGACAAGTTCCCAAAATAAAACTCAGAGGCAACAACGAAGATGCTAATCGGTGGCGAGATAGTATATCAAATAAAATGTAGGATGAATGGAATACAAAGAATCAAAACTTAGGTACAAGACAACAATGAGCTTTTAATTTTGAAAATGACTCAAATATTACTAGGTATTCATGATACTTGTATTAACTGTGTAACGTGCATAATACAAAAGTTGGTAGATGTTTTGAATTTATGATTACATATTTTATATTTTTTTGTCTCTACAAATCACAACGACTCTCTAGAAATTCACTAGATTTGTATCTATAAGTCGCAAAGACTCTCTAAAACACTTATAGAATCACTAGAAATCTTTATATTTCTTGAAAATCTACGAGATTCACTCAAATAAAAAATCTATGAAAGTCTATATAATTCCCATTTGACTATCCCCTGTAAGCTGTTATGAAGAATAAGTTATCGATGTTGAAAAGGGGAGGGCACCAAGTACACCACCAAATTTTGCGTTTTGAAACCTATAGACTATATATTCCTTGTGTGAACTCTTATTTAAGAATAAAAGCATACAAGAAATATCATTGGGTAATTGATAAGAGCATATTTCACATATCTAGAGTGTCAATTTCATGCACTTAATTGCTAGGTTTATAGTGAATTATTGTATATTACGTTTGTTTTTGTTTATTTATCTTTAAGAGGTGGAATTGTCCAAAAGAAGTGTTGTAAGTGAAGAAGAGCCAAAGACCAGGTGTAATTCGTCCAAATCAAGGATTTCTTGTCATTACCACATAGAGAACAAATAAATGAAGCCAATGACGAAAGAATGAGGTCATTCCGACATCGTATGAAGAAATTTTGGAGCAAAGTTTAGAGAGTTTATACAACGCCGAAGCGAAGAGTTTTCTCTCAGTTTCCATTTTATTTCTTTCTCTGTTATTTTTGTTGTTAAATACTTTTATCCATGATTAGCTAATCCTTTTTATTGATTATGGATGATTTCAAAGTTCACAATAGTGAAATTTTAATCTTTTAAACCAAGTTTGTCTTAAGTTTTTATTGTTGATTATCTCTATTGTTTTTATTTTCTAAGAATAATTGATGAGTTATATAAAGTGATCAATTAAATCAACCTATTAATATTTCTTCTACTAGTTTTGAGTTGTGTGATACATACAATTGTCACTCAATTCTTTACACAAGTAGTACATCGTAAGAACTGACAGAGGGATTTTTTTAAACATTTGTGTATAGAGATAGCACTAGTAAGCGGGCCGAGCCTGTGATTATGATGCTAGGATAAACCTAATTCACAATGTGTAAATCATTCACTAATTTACACCCTGAGAGTTTATTCTTGGTGACGACTAAGGATCGTTAGCCATCTTTCTTCTCATTGTTTGAAATAAATTCTTCTTATTTTATTTACTTCGTTCAAAATCTAACCCCCCCCCCCCCTTTTGGTTACTTTTCAAAATTAAAAACTCCCTGCTTTTTCGTGGGAACAAACTCCCTGCCATTATATTACTAGTTAATTTTGTGGAAACAATTAATTAATTAATTGTGTAAACGACACAAATCAATAATCTATAAATGAGATTTTTCAATCCCAAGGATAATTAAAGTGAAACTTGCTTGTACTTCAATTATAAAGAATAAATCAATGTAATGCAGAAAAATAATAAAAGCAAGACACCATAAATTTTGTTAACGAGGAAAACTGCAAGTGTAGAAATACCATGGGATCTCGTCCAATTTGAACGCACATTGTATTAAGTCGCTACAAACACTAGCCTTATCACCATGTATATCTCTAGGGCATTCTTCTTTTTCTTCACTTTATATCCACTCGTCAAATAATATTTTTGACATGCTAACCGAACGGCTTCAACACCATCATGGAAGAGTTGATTCGTATCTTCAAAAATATTCTCCCAACCATCCGAAAAAAAAATATATTTACAACCTCTTTACCATATTTCACATAAGTGTTTATAGCACTCACCAGAAAGTCAAAATTGTTGTCAACGTCAACACATTTTGAAGAACTAGATGCACCAAATGAAACAACATCCACATGCAATTCAAAAAAAGTAGAAGTCTTCGTAAAATGTAATGCAATAATCCCTTAAAGTGATACATCAACAAGAACAAGAACCCTGACTCCATTATCAACATAATTAACAACAATAATTGATGGAGTCAACTAGCTCCACGTATCACAAATGGTAAACTTCAAATCCTCCAAAATTGAAGAAAAATGTAAACAAATATGCAATATGGTGTTGTAACTAAATATGCAATATGGTGTTGCTCGTAGTATACATGAGAGCAACAAAAAATATATGGATTAAGACCAACAATAGACATGTTAAACCTATAAATATGATCCAAAATATAACAATCTTAACAACACCACTAAAACAAAAAAATCAAAATAGTAGCCAAATATGTAATGTTGTAGTTGTTAACAAAAATGAACATCAAAACATCCATTCCAGATAACTAAACCAAAGTAGAGACACCACATCATATGAAACATGTTAACAACAGATAACTCAACATAACCTGAAAAACATTGACAAAAGCATAGTATCTACAATACAACAAAATATGTACTACTTTAATGGATATCACACATCTTATGGATACAAACAAAAGCATAATATCTATAAAACAACAAAATATGTACTAGTTTAATAGTATCATACATCTTATAAATACATAAAACAAAGCATATTATATACAGTGGGATCATATGTACAAATTCTCCAAAAGAACAAAAAGCATAATTTTAAGAAAAAAAATAAAACTGAACCAAATCAAACAAAATATAAAATAACAAGAATATGATGATCTAATCAACCAAAATAGCACGATTATAAAAACATAAAAACACGAAGAAAAAAAATAAAATTAAACATAAATAATCGTATAATGTACGCCGTAGAAAATAATAATAGGGAAAAATTACTAATCAAGAAAGTAAATTGAAAGAAAAAACAAATCATAAAATCAAGTTGATTCTGTTGAAAATATAAAAATCATAAAATCAAGTTGATTCTGTTGAAAATATAAAAAGGTCAAAAAGAAAAAATGATAATAGAACATACCTAGCACCAAGACGATCTTCTGAACGAAAACTTAACTTTTAAAACACCATGAAAAACGGATCTATGATTTGGAAGAAAGATTTTAGCTGATTGAATTTTTCCTTTTTAAAATGGTCGAGGAAAGAGGGATAATTTTGAAGTTAAAAAAAATACATTTCATGTAATGGACCTGGGAATATGAAAATGGATCGGCAGTTAAAACAGCTTCCATGGATGAAACCATTAACTAGGCCCATAAAACAAGTAGTAGTTCCTAGCTTTTGATTTCAGACTAAGCAACAGTTCTAGTAAGCATATGACTCTCATGGTCAGTAACCACAGAAGGCATTCAAGCAGACAAAGTATGCAAGTCACAAGAAGATCCAACCAAGGTGGTGATGGTGCTGACATCTGATTTAAAATATTTTTTCTATTTCGTTTTCATTTTATCGTTGAAAATACTCTATCCACTTTCTTCTTCTTCATCATCTCCAACCATCAACAATATCAGATCTTCATAAAGTAAGATTAGGGTTTCAATTACTTCTTCTCGTTTTTTATATATATATATATATATATTTTTTTTGAAAAACTATTAATGTTCATGATCCCGTTTTGAATTTGTTACTATCCTTCTTAATTTGATGAATGATTTTCTGAATTATGGTATCTTGATCTGTAATTGTTGAATCTGAAGTGGATTTTTTTTCAATAAATACTTTGTATGATTTTTTTTCTTCATTCGCATTGATTAATTGATGATTACACATTGTGAATTGGCTTCAATTGTTTCAATGAAGGATGGTTTTGATGTATGAGGGATCTACTTGCATTAGTTGTTAGTTTTCGGGTGTTGATCACAAATGATTCGTAGAAATGACTAGAATCTGAGAATTTCTGAGCTAGTTATTGAAATCAGGTAAAGAGGAAATACAGAAGGAGACTCTTTGTATCCCCCCTTTCCAGTTTTGCTATAAGATTATACGTGTTACAAGTTTGTTTGAGCATACGAATGTGGTTCCTAAAGAAACAAGGTAGTTTGCACCCGTCCTTTGCTTGTTAAGTCAACTATTAGGGTGATATAAGCCACTTTTTACATCACTTTAAGTTTAAGAGTTTTAATGCTTGAGCGAAACAAATCTGGGTCTTAGTTGGGTGTACAGTGAGTTCATATAGGCTATGCCACTGTCTCTGGCATTTGGAGAATATGTTAACCATTGACTAATACACAACATACTTTACATTATGTGAATGAGCATCAACTACTTTTTGACAGTATTCACTTTTCATTTTAGTTTTGGAAAGTGGAAAGCATGCTATGGCAATGGTGGTGGAGAGTCTAAGCTATGGTGGTTGTTCGAGGTAAAGAAGCCCAGGCTTCTGTATACAAAACGAAATGAATATGTTACGGCATGCAAGCCAATATCTTTCAATTGCATCTACATTGTTGGATATTATAACCATGTAACATGTCCTCTTTATCTTGCCTTTTCAGATTACTAGTTCTCTAAGAATCCATCTACATAGATTGCTTAAGTGTTCAGCCATCGCATTACAAGCTTATGGAATCACCTGGTAAGTCTTTATTAGTGTGGATAATCTTTGTGATTGGACTTATTGGTCTTGTTTCTTTTGAACAACATGAATTTCTTACCTCTGCTTTAGCATTCAGCAGTGTTACTTGGAGATTTTCATTAATGTATCGTAACATATCATGGTGGTTGTGTCTATGTCTATGTGTTTGCAGTTGGTCGTCTAAGGGATTCCTCGGTGGTAGTTGTTACATTAGATAGTAGCGAAGTATATATTATTGTGAGCTTGGCCGTTAGGAGTGACACCCAGGTGATTTATGTTGATCCAACAACTGGAGCATTGTGCCACAGAAATAAGTTGGGATATGATGTTTTTGATTCTGAAGAGGAAGCTTTGAATTTCCTCACAAATGGATCAAAATGGCTTTGTAAAAGTGTAACATATGCAAGAGCTATACTGGGTTATTCAGCCCTCGGGAGTTTTGGGTTACTTTTAGTTGCTACTAAATTAACTGCTTCTATTCCTAATTTACCTGGTGGAGGGTGTGTGTATACAGTTTCTGAGAGTCAATGGATCAAGATTCAGCTTCTGAACCCTCAACCCCAGGGTAAAGGAGAACTAAAGAATATTCAAGAATTGACTGATCTAGACATTGATGGGAAGCACTATTTCTGTGAAACAAAGGATATTACAAGGCCTTTCCCGAGTCGTATGTCATTGCTGAAGCCAGATGAGGAATTTGTTTGGAACCTATGGTTTTCAGCGCCTTTCAAGGACATTGGTCTGCCACAACATTGTGTTGTTCTCTTACAGGTTTTTCTGTTGTTTATACTTTGTTTGACAATCATTTCATTTTCTCGTTTTGTTGCTTTGTTGTTTATTATTGGAAATAGGAAATCTATATGCTAGCTCCTTGTTGGTGGAACATTCCATCAGCCATGATTTTCGGTGTAATGGGAAAAGACAGAGATGTCTTACCCAATTTTCGATTTCGCTAAAGTTTTTTCCTTTTCTAGCTTTTCCTTTTCTTCTCTCTTTGTGGAGGTAAGGTCTTGTACCCCTCTCCTTTTTTATTTTTTCTTTCTTTGATTAATAAAGTCACCCCTTGGGGTTTTGATAAAAGTAAATAAATATATGCTAGCCTTTGTTGATGTTTTGCTGTTTTCCGTCCTTCTGTTTTTATACCAAAATAAGAAAAAAAAGTGAAAATCATTTCATAAATTCATGCAAGTTTGACAACTTTATACACTGAAGGTCTATAAACAAGAATAGAACATTAGCCAAAGCTAACATATATTTTCCTATATCCAAAAGTTATCACTTGTATAAAAATTTCTTGTCTTAGCAGCACATCTTGTGATTCTAAGACTCATAATATCTCTTGTATATTTAGGGGTTTGCAGAATGTCGAATATTTGGAAGCTCAGGTCAGCAAGAAGGGGTAGTTGCACTCACAGCTCGACGTAGCAGATTGCATCCTGGTACTAGGTACTTGGCCAGAGGGTTGAATGGGTGTTTCAGCACAGGTAACGCCATGTACATTTTCGTAATATTGAGATGAAGTTGCATATCTTCACGGGAGGTGCTATGTGACTCTTCTGCATCAATTGGCCCTATCTCCTAATCTATTTGAATAATTGTTGTTTATAAATATCATGCTTCTCAAAAAGAGAGGGGAAAAGCAGAAGATGTTTTTGGTATCTCTTATTTTTGTTTGGAAAAGATGAAGTGGTTTACCCGTGTAAAGTGGTGATACTTTTATTATGCTCAAACTTGTTCTGATGTACATCTCTGAACTGATTTTATCCTTGTACAACAGGTTTGTAGTCAAACTTGAATTATAGAGAACTCAGTATATCGTGTGTTTCACAGGAAACGAAGTGGAGTGTGAGCAACTTGTTTGGGTTCCGAAGAGAGCAGGTCAAAGTGTTCCCTTCAACACTTATATTTGGCGACGAGGCACTATACCGATGTGGTGGGGTGCTGAACTAAAGATGACTGCCGCAGAGGCAGAAATATATATATCTGCACGTGATCCTTATAAAGGAAGTTCACAATACTACCAGAGATTAAGCACGAGATATGGTACATGCAACATAGGTGGAAATGTTGGATCTAGTCAGCATAAAAAGTCTATGGTTCCTATTGTATGTATCAATTTGCTTAGAAGTGGAACAGGAAAATCAGAATGCATATTAGTTCAGCATTTTGAGGAATCCATAAACTTTATTAGATCAACTGGAAAACTTCCAAACACTCGCATACATTTGGTACATTATGACTGGCATGCCAGTACAAAACTTAAAGGCGAAAAACAAACAATTGAGGGACTTTGGATACACCTCAAGGCACCCACCATTAGTATAGGTATTTGTGAAGGGGATTATTTGCCCACACGACAGCGGCTTAAGGATTGCAAGGGAGAAATAATATGCACCAAAGATCTTGAAGGTGCCTTTTGCCTAAGATCACATCAAAATGGAGTTATACGTTTCAATTGTGCAGATTCTTTGGATAGAACAAATGCTGCTAGTTATTTTGGTGCCCTTCAAGTATTTGTAGAGCAATGTAGACGGCTAGGGGTTTCTCTTGATTCCGATATAGCTTTGGGTTATCCATCAGTAAACAACTATGGTGGTTATGTTGCTCCACTACCACCAGGGTGGGAAAAACGTTCTGATGCAGTAACAGGCAAGGCGTATTATATTGATCATAACACTAGAACCACTACCTGGGTTCATCCATGTCCAGATAAACCATGGAAGAGATTTGATATGACATTTGAAGAGTTCAAGAGATCCACAATACTATCGCCAGTTTCTCAACTTGCTGATCTTTTTCTGCTTGCTGGTGATATACATGCAACACTCTATACTGGTTCCAGGGCTATGCATAGTGAAATCCTAAGCATATTTAATGAAGAAACTGGCGGCAAGTTTAAACAGTTCTCTGTTGCACAGAATGTGAAGATCAGTCTGCAGAGAAGATATAAAAATACAATTGTTGATAGCTCTCGACAAAAGCAGCTTGAGATGTTTCTTGGAATGAGACTCTTCAAACATCTCCCATCACTTGCAATTCATCCTTTAAAAGTAAGTGTTGCTCATGACTTTTTTGTTACAACTTTTATATTCATGCTTATTATGTAGGCATCTTAGTAGATATTATACCAGATGGATAAACAAAAGCACTTTTTATTTGGTATAGGTCCTTTGACCTAAATTGTTGAATCCTGTTTTCTATCGGATTTCTGCAGATAAAGGTTATAACGTTTTCTTGCTTACTGATATTGCTGTGCTTCCTTCCATCAAATTCATATATAAGTTAACTGAAAACTTTTCCTCTCTACTTATATATATATATATATATGTTCTCAACTGTCCTTCCTTTTATATCATCTGTATTTTAAGGTGAATTTACTCCGGATGTCATATGTCCTGAATCTCATTGTTCTTTAACAGTCTGATTGATTTTTTGATTGGTGGTACATGTCATTGCTATTAAGTATTAATGTTTGCTTTTTTTCTCTATTCATTGCTGATGCAGGTTTTATCCCGACCTTCTGCTTGCTTTCTAAAGCCGGTTACAAGTGTGTTCCCGAGTTCCACTAATGAATCCAACCTTCTGAGTTTCAAGAAAAAGGATTTAATATGGGTATTTACTTTCTTGACTTTCATAGAAAAAGGGTCCCTGTACTTGAAGTCTTGAAACCAGTCAAATTTTCCAAGCAATCTTGCAATCTGAGGATTGTTGAACTATTATTAGAAATAACCTTTTGATATAAAAACTCATGCTATAGATGATCGTTATGTTTGGTATCATTTGTTTTCACAAAAGAAGTCTTATTGGAAATGTTTTAGTGCTCTAGGAACATATCGTGATCTCAGTCCAAGAATGATAAGAAACCCTTGACTTAGTAGGATTTCTTAATGTACATGTTGGGATGCTGAAACCTTCTGTTGTCTTGATACTGAGACAGAAGTTTTAAGGCTAAATATTTGAGGACTTCTGTGCAATTTTTTTGTTGGTTTATCTGGGCTTTTCCTTTCCTGTATGACCCTTGCCTTTCAGTTAGGTACCTTATATTTCTATTTTTCAATTTGTTTAGAGAGTGGGCCTTCCTATTAATTATATGTATCCTTCACATATTTGGATGTTGTTGATCTAAAATACAGGCATATGTGTCTGTTTTTATTTTTTTGTTTTTGCAGGTTTGTCCGCAGGCAGCAGATGTGGTTGAACTTTTCGTTTATCTTGCCGAGCCTTGTCATGTTTGTCAGCTTCTTCTCACAATTTCTCATGGTGCAGACGATTCAACTTTTCCAGCAACAGTTGATGTGAAGACAGGACGTGATTTAGATGGGCTCAAACTTGTTCTCGAGGTGTGTTTATAACTTCTTTTTTCTATAAAGTTCATTAGTGCTGATAGTACTGTGCTGGAAATCACCTCACCTTCCTATATGTAACAGGAAAAGAACTTATGGTGCACTCTACTTTTTGATAGTTAAAATTGCCTGCTCTATGCAGGAGGGTTCTATTCCACAATGTGCAACTGGGACTAACCTCTTGATACCTTTGGCGGGCCCTGTTAGTCCTGAGGATATGGCAGTCACTGGTGCGGGTGCACGCCGCCATCAAGAAACACGTAACCTTTCATTATTATATGATTTTGAGGAGTTAGAGGGAGAGTTGGACTTTCTTACTCGTGTGGTTGCACTTACGTTTTATCCTGCAGTTCGTGGAAAAACTCTTTTAACAATTGGTGAGGTACAGAGTTGATTTCTTCAACAACAGTAGCTTTGTGGTTAAACAGATTTTTATTCCTTCTCACCCTTCTTCAGCTGTACAAATTGTTACCATGATATCTTGTTGGTAAAGCGACCAGGATATAATTGGTTTATTGTTTGTTTATCTGTAGCTTATGCTGAAATTTCTTTTCGACCTAGGTAGTTGTACTTTTTTTTTGAGAACTGAACTCAGTAGTTATCTTCTCACAGATAGAGATACTTGGAATGACTCTTCCCTGGGAAGGCATATTTACCAAGGATGGACCTGGTGAGAAATTCAGAGAGCTTCTCAATAAACATGAAGGTCAAGAGGAGAAAAACTCTTTTCTAAGTAGTTTGGAGACGAATCCATTTGTTGGCAGTTCTGTGTCTAGTGAAAATGTTCTGCCATCAGCCCAACTTACAAGTCCTGCCTCCTTGACATTTGATTTCTTGACTGGAGACGTTGGGGTTTCTGATACAATCTCTCAGCAACAGATGCCGTATACAACAGAAAATGTTGTGTCTGGTGGAGGGGACTTGCTGGATTTCTTAGATAATCCTATAGTAGAATTCAACGATTTAGAAGCTTCCAAGTTGCCGAGTTTGCCACAAGATGGAAGACCTGCAGACAACACTGGCATTCAGCATTACACAGATTGCTTCAAAGCTCTGATTGGTCCTCATATGGTACTTCACTCCATCCTGCACTAGTACCACCTTTGTTCATCTAAATTTTATTGAAGCTAACTGATTGCGGGATAAGTTTTTTTTTTTAAAAAACACCCTACCTAGACTTGAATAGCCTAATGCCATGGATTAGTATTTTTTTTTTAACTCACATGTGCTTCTGACTTCAAATCCCAGTTTATTGTTTATTTAGCTATAATTCTCTCTCATTTTGTTTTGTTAGAGTCAAGTATAGCTACTAAGCCAGCATTCCATGCAAGTGTCCAACAGTAGAGTTGGTCAGACACTTGGTGGTTGTACCAAAAGGTCTAGGGTTCAAATCCTACTTGTATCCGGGTGCGGAAGATTTTTCTTTCTTTCCTTTCCTAGCTACCTGGGCTTGTAGGTAGCAGATCTCTTCTTATAAAAGAGGTTTTAAAAAAACAACTAACCCAGCATTCCTGAAAAATATCCTCCGCAGGCAAGGAAGATCGACTTTGAAGAAGCCATGAAACTTGAAATTGAACGACTTAGGGTGAATCTTTCTGCAGCTGAAAGAGATAGAACTTTATTATCAATTGGTACTGATCCTGCTACTGTAGATCCGAATGGGTTACTTGATGATTCATACATGGGAATGTTATGCAAAATTACAAACAGTCTTGCATTGCTTGGGCAGGCTGCTCTGGAAGACAAAGTTACTGCTGCCATTGGTCTTGATACCAGTGATGATGATATTATAGATTTCTGGAATATATGTGGAATCGGAGAAACATGCTCTGGTGGGCTGTGCGCTGTCCGTGCTGTAACTCAGCCATGTGTACAAGTTCCTTCCCTGATCTCTTCTGGTGGTACTTCCCCTCCGATCCTAACATGTTCACGCTGTAAGAGAAAGGCGTGTAAAGTTTGCTGTGCTGGAAAAGGAGCTATCCTGCTTTCAAGCCCCAACTCTAAGGAGGTGGGAGGTTACAATGGTTCTTTGAGTGGTCAAAGTGATGGGGGTCCTAATCGTACAGCTAGACCAGATGGGGTTATCTGTAAATCTTGCTGCAATGAAGTTATCCTAGATGCATTGATTCTGGACTACGTTAGGGCCTTGATTAGCCTGAGAAGAAGTACTCGTGCAGACAGTGCAGCACGTAAAGCTCTATACCAGGTGATGGGACTTCCATCAAAAGATTATCATCTTGAAAGAAACGGAGCCTCTGACAATGTCCCAGTTCTCAAGAACTTGAGAAAGTTACTTAATGGAGAAGAATCACTTGCAGAATTTCCATCTGCCAGCCTCTTACATACGGTATAATGAGTATTTTTTGTCCTCACTTTAGAATTAGTTGATCAGTATTGCTTATGTTACTACTATTTTGATGAGTCGGTTAACTAATGATTTTCATTGTCACTAAATCGTTTATTAATTGGTTCAATTCTTTGCTTAAGCTGTTATATTCCTTCAAACTTGCAACACAGAAGCCTGTCATTGCTAAATTTAATTGTAATTACCCAGCTCAAGAAGATTCCGTTCATTAACATAATCACATGTTACTTGACTGCATGTTATTACAGGTGGAAACAGCTGTAGACTCTGCACCTTCTGTGTCACTTCTGGCTCCACTAGATTCAGGGTCAGGGCATTCATATTGGAAAGCTCCCCCTAGTGTTTCTTTCGTTGAATTTGCAGTAGTTCTTAGCAGTGTCTCTGATGTATCAGGGGTTCTCCTACTTGTCAGTTCGTGTGGCTATTCAACTTCCGACACTCCCACCGTAAGCAGTTCCTCCTAACTATTTCTGCTTATCATTATATTATTTTCTCCTTCTCTCAAACTATTTTGTTCCTGATGGTCCCCAATTTATCTGTTCAAAAAAAAAAAAAAAGAGATAGTTCCTAGTCTTACTATTTTTTTTTTAATCATATCCAATACCTCTTTTTCCGAAGTCTTCCATTATTTTTAGTACAGGTGCAAATATGGGCCAGCAATAAGATAAACAAGGAAGAGCGTTCATGCATGGGAAAGTGGGAGGTCAAATCTTTGATTCAATCCTCTTCAGAATATTACAGACCAGAGCAATCTGATACTCAGAACGTTATTCCAAGGCATATTCGATTCACTTTCCGAAATCCAGTTCGGTGCCGCATCATTTGGGTAACACTACGTCTTCATCGGGCTGGTTCAGGTTCTGTTAGTTTAGGGAGAGATTTTAATCTTCTTTCTCTGGATGAGAACCCCTTCGCAGAACACCATCACCGTAACTCTTTTGGTGGGACTGTTCAGAGTGACCCATGCCTCCATGCCAGAAGACTTCTAGTAGTTGGGAGTTCTGTTACAAAAGAATTAGTTGCACCAGAACAAGGCTCTGATCAGATAAAATTGAGAAGTTGGTTGGAGAGAGGCCCACAATTCAGCCGGTTCAGGGTAAATTAAAATTCTTCTTCTTTTTTCTCAAGAGTTTCTTTTGATAACTTTTGTGCAAGATGGGTCACATTCGCTTGTATCTGTTTCAGGTTCCTGTTGAAGCTGAAAGGCTAAGCGATAACGATTGTGTCATGGAACAATATCTGTCACCCGGTTCGCCTGAATTAGCTGGATTCCGCATTGACGCTTTCAGTGCGATACGACCTAGAATTACCCATTCACCATCTCTAGATGCAAACATCTGGGATAATTCGTTAACTTGGCTTGAAGACAGACACATCTTTCCGGCAATTCTGTTTATCCAAGTTTGTGCGTATCAGGTAGTTGGAACTGAAGTCTCTCTCTCTCTCTCTCTCTCTCTCTCTCTTACACACACACACACACACACACCTACATACACAAATTTCCTAGCTCTATTCATGAACTTCCAGTATAACCAATAAAATCTGAGAGTGCCTTTTTATGGTGTGATTCTGGTGAATAATTCAGGAGTCAAATAACATGGTTACTGTTGGGGAATATCAGTTGCCGATGGCTCGAGCTGGGACACCAATGTACTTTGATTTTCCAAGAGCTTTTCAAGCCCGACGGATCACCTTCAAACTTCTTGGTGATGTTGCTGCCTTTGCAGATGACCCTTCAGAACAAACCGACTCTGATTTTAGGGTTCCACCATTGGCAGCAGGGCTGTCTTTGTCAAATAGAATCAAGTTGTATTATTATGCTGATCCTTACGACCTAGGAAAATGGGCAAGTCGTTCTGCAATTTAAGTGCTGCATATGCGTGACAGTGAGATGGCATAGGTCGTGGGTTCCTCAGTTTTGTGGTTAGCGGTTATATTTATTGTTTATTTTTCACTGTAAAATGATACAATGTAATTGTACCAATATTGATTTTTCTATACATATTACAACTGTTGGGCGCAAAGCCTCTCTCTCTACTCAGGATCAAGCTCCCAAAGACCGGCCCATTTAAGTTATCCTCGTGGGGGCTCCAAAGCATGTTGTGGATGTAAATTAGTCTTCTCAGTGTTAGCTCCACCAAGCCACCTACTATCTAATACGACATTTCCCTTCTAAGCTTTGTGAGGAGTACTGGTTATCAAACGTATGTTTCGGTCCAATTCTTAATTTATTAGTTAATGTAGATATGACTAGACATTGTCTTTTCTGTTGGACCCTAAATAGCTTAGTAGATGATCAGTCAAGTAATTAAGAAAGATGGGGTTTTTTGTATGGAAATGGACACCATTGTCACTGTCCACTAATGCCTTACTTGTGAGGAAAGAACATCTATAGCATTAGTGTCACAGTAATTTAATGTTGATAAATATTATATGGCTGAGGGATTATTTTTTTTTCTTATTTTTTTTTTTTTTTTTTTGTAGAGAAATGGGTCCAGCTTAGATTCCCTCATATGTCATCCTTGATCACAAATTTCCAACAACAAGTAGGTCAAAAGAGTTTAATTTTATCTAGGCGATTGCAACAATTTACTACTAATGTATAATAATAATATCTTGCATGTTGTTGAGGAGACGTTACTACTAAATGACATTGTCGCAGTGGTCACTGGTCACATCTAAGCACAAAATCTCGATCTGATTTATACACCTAATATTCTCAATTAGGACGAAAACTGATTGCAAGTATAAACAAGTGGTGCTACATAACAAATATATGGCAATACTAAAAACACACCAACAAAGCAATATTCATTTATGCTTCAAAAAAAAGAAGAAGCAATATTCAGGAAATAAAAGGAACAAACAATGGGGATTTTTGAACCTAAATAAATTAATCAAACAAAGGTACAGGTTCTGTTAGTCCAAAGTCCAAACAATGTTCATAAGAAAATTAAGCTCAAACCGTGAGAGAATATAAGAGAGGTTGCACCTACTCATCAAACAATTATTGCCTGCAATCTTCGTAGTCAATTAGAGTCGGTATCTACTATGTACTACTCATTTATTTTTACCAAGCTTGTGGCCCGCTAGAGGCATTTAATAAACATGATTATTTTTGAAATTAATTAAACTGTGTTAGGTTATAAAGATCATAGAATATTAATTAAGAAATATATATAACAACTAAAGGGACTTTTAGAGGAGATATCTAGCTACCCCAACTAATTGATTTCTAAGAAGTTGAATGGATAAATAGCTAGCTAGCCTTTTAAACTTTCTTCTTACTCATAAAGACAATGATTTTATGGTCATCTTATGTTACTAATATAAAAAAATGAATTATTTTTAGTTGATCTAACAATGATATTGTAAAAATAATTTCCAACATAAATACTGTTATTATATATATATTTAAGGTTAAAATGGTATATTATATATAATTTTATAAATTTATAAAATATTATTGTTTTAAAAATAAATTAGAAAATTTAAAATTTTTATATCTTTTAAAATATAAATCAAATTTTATAAGATTTATATATTTAGAAAGTTTTTTAAATTATCTACGCAATCAGTGTAAATAAAAATATTAAATTTTTATTTTTAAATAATTTTTTATTTTTTTAAATTTTATGTTGTTTAAAGGAGTCAATACAAGCATATACATAATACAAATTTTCCTACTAGTTCTCATAATTCCATTAGTCTATTTTTTTCTATATAATTAATAACTTGGACTCCTGCCTGCTTCTACCCATCTATCTGTCTCCAGGTCTCATGTAATACATGCGAATCTTGTTTT
>JAJJMC010025232.1:3486015-3533282 GCA_023531435.1 Papaver californicum | reverse complement strand
TTAATTAAGATGAAGATCAAGGCAGATAAGGATATATGGAGATATTGGCGTGTCTCAATTTGAAGACGTGGTTAATTAAAGATCTATCACATAAGAGGAAGCAGCAACAGTATAACCATCTAATCGAATTGAGCCGCGTCAATATCTCCTACGCTCCCTTGGTCATCTCTCACTCTCTTTCTCCAATTTATTCCAAGACATGCTCATGCACATATCTAGCTCAATTTCTTCTACCTTGATTGGTTCACGCAGGTGGTTTTTTATTTCTAAGTTCTTAATTACTGGTAACTTATGGTCACGATTTTCGTAATTTAGACTATTATTTTCTCTTTCCAGAAGTCATATTGTAACGGCATACTACTTTGTGATAATCCATACTTCAGGCTCACTAATTAACTTTTATTTGTGCGCAGCTCCATCCGCAAAGAGGTTATCGGCAGCTGTTCTATTGACGAGTGAAAATCCAGAGATTTAAGTTCTATCAAGACATAAAACATGCAGCGTATTCTGGAATTTATCCCAACACGTACGATCAGTTGGTCTATACAATATTAACTCTATCTAAATTATAATTTATTGTACGAATATAGTTTTTTTGTACCACTAGAGATGTTTTCGAATTATTGGAAGAACAAGAATACATCAAGCAATCTGAACATCAAGAGCGTTAGTATGGTGTCATCTTCTTAGTCTCCCTTTAGTTTACTGGACAGAAAAGATATTAATGTCAATCTGCACAGCATTAGGAATGCAAAGAGGTCAAAGGAATCGGTAGGGGTAAACAAAACATTAAGGGAGAGGCTGATGTCACAGGTAGATCAACACATACACCAGCTACCAATCAGATAAGGTTGTACTTCCGAAAGCGACTGGACAACCAACGGACAGAAATGCAGACATGGCAACAGGCAAAAATACAGACAAGGCAGTAGGTAACAACGATTACTCTAAGATTTCAAAGTCAAAGTCTGCTAAAGATATCAGGAAAGTGATGGAACAAGATATATGCGAGTGGGAGGAAGAGAGAGCGAGGAAATTAGCCCAATGGGAAACTGTTGGATAATAATCTTCCTGTAACAGAGAAACACAAACAACAGAGAACTTGAAGATGATTAAGGGAGGGTTAGAAATAAACAACACACACACTCAAGCACAGAGAGGTGAAGTCGCCTGTTCAACAGACTGCCCTTAACTCAATATTTGCCAGGTACACCTTCAGGAAGATGCTGCTATACCTTGTAAGTGACAAATTTGAATTCAGGATAAAATCACCTAATACCAACCCAGCTAGCAAAGCTCGTTGGCCCGTTGTGAACTTAACAGTAGATGAAAAATTAAGAATGTAAACTATTGCGCACAACAAAGCAGGAAGATGGTGAAAAGTCGTCAGGACAGTGGCTGCGACTGGGGTAAACGAAAACCTTAGTATTGTTGTTCTTTTATAGGAGAAGTAATCCTTTGAGTTTTAAAACGGTGAAAAAATTTATTTTGAAATATTAAATCCCCATTAAACAAAACGTTAAGATTTTAATTAAAAAATATTTATGATTTTATTTTTCATTTAATTCAAAACGGTAAAATATTAGGGTCGCGCCAAGGCTCACGCAAAAGCACACGCAAGCTCCGCAAGCCCGCGGTCCGTGGTGCTTCAGTGCGAAGCACCGCACATGTGTGCATTTGCCCACTAGTCCATTTCCTAAGTCCATATCCAATCCACTAGTTCTTTTTCCTTATATAGAACGTTTGTGGTAAAATGCATGAACTTCCTCCTTGGTTTGCCCAATGTGGGAATACCAAAGGTTTCTCATTCACTAAGAAGTGAAAATGGATGGCTATAATTCCACCCAAGTTTGGACTAGTGATCCTAACACCCATCAAGTTAATTATAGTAACAAAATTATTTTAAGTAATAAAATCTTAATTTTAGCATTAAACCATTTTTATTTCCAACAATCCCCCACATGAATGATGAAACCGAAAAATCGGAAAAACGAAAAAACGAGAAATACCTCTTAAGCAATAGGTGACCATTTGGAATTGAACCTTTGCTTAGTGAGAAGCACCGGAACTACTTGATGGTCAGTGAACGTGATGTCTTGAACTGTCATTGTTTAGTGTAATTCTTCAATAACTCCTTACGCGAGATATCTCTTAAAATGCTGTTAAGTTCACGCCGTTGTGTCCGTTTTGGCCCTGGACGTATCCCGTTTCTCAGAATGCTCTAGAGAATCAGCTCAGTTCTCATAGGAAGCGACCCACTTCCTCATTCAGATAGGTGAGTTCTATCAAGAGTGTTAACTGCTACACCCCATTTCAATCTTAAATTGAAACTATATAACTCAATAAGACTTTACTCTAAGTCATCCTCACTTGCAGTCACACTATCACGTCTACACCATAGGGAAGGGACAGAGAAAATAATTCTCTGATAGTGTTTAATTTTTACCCGCCACAAATTAGTTGTCTCATTCAAAACCTTGATCTTGGGATCTCCAGTCAGCAAGGTTGAATATCCTTCATGGCAAGTTTTAATTGATGAGCTTAAGTCCCATCCCCCTCGGTGCATTACTAACTATCTCCTTGGACAAGCCTTTCGTCAAAGGGTCCGCGATATTCTCCTTAGACCTCACAAAGTCAACAGAAATAACGTCAGTTGAGATTAGTTGTTTTAGAGAATTGTGTCTTCTCCTTATATGAATAGATTTTCCATTATAGTTGCTGTTTTTAGCATTAGCTATTGCAGCTTGATTATCACAATGTATAGATACAGCTGGCACAGGCCTATGCCAGAGAGGAATGTCTTCTAAAAAGCATATTAGCCAAGCGGCTTCCTCTCCTGCTTTATAACTCGGATTCCATAGTGGATCGAGCGATACAGGTCTGTTTGGAACTCTTCCAAGACACTGCTCCACAGCCTAGAGTGAAAACGTATCCACTCGTAGACTTAGACTTCTCTGAGTCTGCTATCCAGTTTGCATCACAGTATCCTTCCAGAACAGTAGGGTATCTCTCATAACTCAACCGAAAGTTTAAAGTGTATTTAAGATACCTCAGCACTCTGAAAAGTGCATCCCAATGCTCTTGTCCTGGATTACAGGTATACCTACTTAGTCTACTCACTGCATAAGCAATGTCTGGTCTCGTGCAGTTCATTAAGTACACCAGACTTCCTATGACACGTGAATATTCAAGTTGCGAGACTCCATTGCCTTTGTTTTTCTTGAGTCTACAATAAGGGTCAAAAGGAGTACTTGCTGGTTTACTATCAAACTGGTTAAATTTCTTCAGAACTGACTCAACATAATGAGATTGACTGAGACTGAAGCCATTAGAGTCCTTTCTAATTTTCATCCCTAGGATGACATCAGCAGGACCTAAGTCTTTCATGTCAAAGTTCTCATTCAACATGTTCTTAGTGGTATTAATGATTTATAAGGTTGTACCTAGTATAAGCATATCATCAACATACAGGCATACCATCACACAAGCATCGTTGACAGATTTAGTGTAAACACATTTGTCAGCTTCATTTATTTTAAAACCACTAGAGAACATTACATGATCAAACTTTTCATGCCATTGTTTAGGTGCTTGCTTCAAGCCATATAAAGACTTTTTAAGTCTACACACCTTCTTTTCATAACCCTTCACCACAAAACCCTCGGGTTGATCCATATAGATTTCTTCATCTAATTCACCATTTAGAAACGCAGTTTTTACATCCATTTGATGTATCTCTAGGTTATGGATTGCAGCAATTGCAATTAGCAACCTAATTGAAGTAATTCTAGTGACAGGTGAATAAGTGTCAAAGAAATCTACACCTTTTATTTGTTTATAGCCTTTAGCTACAAGTCTAGCTTTATATTTTTCCACGGTTCCATCAACCTTACGTTTTCTCTTAAAGATCCATTTACAACCTATGGTTTTGCACCCTGGAGGTAAATCTACTATTTCCCAGGTTTTATTCTGAACAATAGAATCCATCTCACTAATAGTGGATTCTTTCCACCATGGAGCTTCAGACGAAGTCATGGCCTCTTTATAGGTTTGTGGATCAGTTTCAACTAAACAGGTAATGAAGTCTGGCCCAAAAGATTTTTCTAATCTAGGTCTTTTGCTTCTTCTTGGCTCATAAACATGTTTATCTTCTTCTACCGGTAATAAATGGCTAGAAGAAGGGACATGTAGAGGATCTACACGTATCACGCGAGATTCAGTTTTCATTGGAAAAACATTTTCAAAAAACGAAGCATCTCTAGATTCCAAAGTGGTGTTCACACCAATTTCCGAGTTATCGGAACTCACAACCATAAATCTATAGGCAGTGGTGTGCTCGGGATATCCTAGAAAGACACAATCAACGGTTTTATGTCCTATTTTAGTCCTCTTAGGTGGAGGAATAGAGACCTTGGCTAAACACCCCCACACTTTGAGGTATCCATAAGAGGGTTGTTTGCCTTTCCATAATTCATACGGTGATTTTTCTGTTCCTTTAAGGGGCACTCTTTCAGGATATAGCAAGCTGAGAGGACGGCCTCCCCCCATAAGTTCGTCGGTAGTCCTGAACTGATTAACATGGCATTCATCATCTCCTTAAGGGTTCGGTATTTCCGTTTAGCCACACCATTAGATTGTGCTGAATAAGGAGGAGTTACCTCATGAATAATGCCATGTTGCGCACAAAAGTCTCCTATAGGGGTTACGTATTCACCCCCACGATCAGACCTAACAGTTTTAATGGTGGTATTCATCTGGTTTTCTACTTCTAATTTATATAATTTAAATGCTTCAAGAGCATCATCTTTTCCTTTAAGTAAGTAGATATGTATCTAGTACAGTCATCTATGAAGGTAACAAACCATTTTTTTCCACCTCTGGTTTGGATTGATTTCATATCAACTAAGTCAGTGTGAATTAACTCTAAGGGATTAGAAACTCTGTGGACATTTTTCTGAAAAGGCTTCTTAGCATATTTTGATTCTACACAAACTTCACATTTATGTTCATATTCCAAATTTAATTTTGGAATGCAGCCAGATTTTGCCAATTTGTTCATTGAATTATAATTTACATGACCAGTCTACCATGCCAGATATTCAATGAGACAACAACATAAGAAGAATCAACTTTATTAATTTCAGTAGAGATTACAGATAATTTGTAAAGGCCCTCAGCCTTATAGCCCTTTCCCACAAAGTCCCTACCCTTAGTGATAATCACTTTTCCAGACTCAAAATCAATTTTAAAGCCCTTGTCATCTAGCACACCACTTGAAACGAGATTCTTGTAGATGTCTGGTACATGTAACACTTTATTCAATGTGAGGATTTTCCCAGAAGAAAGCTTCAGCGAAACCTTTCCTTTTCCTGCAACTTGTGCTGCAGAAGAATTACCCATATAGAGTTTTTCTCCCTCTCCTACTGTCTGGTAGGAGGTGAACATATCCTTGCTTCCGCAGACATGTTTGGTAGCTCCAGAGTCTACCCACCAGTCCCTCACATTGGTAACTAAATTCACCTCAGACACCGTGCCAGAAAATTCATTTTTACTACTTTCAGCTAGGTTTACATTTTGTTTATTAAAATTCGCATCTTTGCGTTTTCTACAATGCATTGCCATATGGCCAGACACACCACAGACATAACAAGCTCCCTTAATCTTACCAATAGCAGACTTTGGTTTTTGAAATTTACCTTTTCCTTGAGGGCCAGGCTTGCGCTTGTTGTGGTCCAGACTGAGAGTAGCAAACTTGTATTCGATCACATGAGCTTTGTTTGACATGTCTCTTGCAGAAGAAACATTCTTGTCCTTTGAACACAGCAATTCTTCAACTTGGATTTTCTTGCCCAATTCTATCATAGTAATCTCACCAGTTTCATGCCTTAGTCTTCTCTTGTATTAGGCCCATGAACTTGGTAATTTTTCAATCACAGCAGAAACTTGAAAGGTCTCAGAGATTTCCATTCCTTCAGCAATGATTTCATTTATTATTTTTTGCAACTCCAGAAACTGATCAACTACAGACTTGTCATTCATCTTGTATTGCAAAAAGCGTGCAACCAGGAATTTTTTACTTCCTGCAGTTTCTGCTACATATTTTTCTTGCAGTGCAGTCCATAAATTTAAAGCAGTAAAATTCTCTTTAGCATTATAAAAATCATACAGAGAGTCTTCAATACTACTTCATTAAGCATGTGGAAATTCAGGAAAAAGAGCATCTTCGATTGCCATCTCTTAAAATCCTTACCAGAAAACTTCTGAGGTCTCTCAACATCAGTCTTTGCCATTGTTACAGAAGATTTTTTGATTGCACAGTTATTGAGTTAAGATTGTTGGATAATAATCTTCCTGTAACAGAGAAACACAAACAACAGAGAACTTGAAGATGATTAAGGGAGGGTTGGAAATAAACATCACACACACTCAAGCACAGAGAGGTGAAGTCGCTTGTTCAACAGACTGCCCTTAACTCAATATTTGCCAGGTACACCTTCAGGAAGATGCTGCTATACCTTGTAAGTGACAAATTTGAATTCAGGATAAAATCACCTGATACCAACCCAGCTAGCAAAGCTCGTTGGCCCGTTGTGAACTTAACAGTAGATGAAAAATTAAGAATTAAACTATTGCGCACAACAAAGCAGGAAGATGGTGAAAAGTCGTCAGGACAGTGGCTGCGACTGGGGTAAACGAAAACCTTAGTATTGTTGTTCTTTTATAGGAGAAGTAATCCTTTGAGTTTTAAAACTGTGAAAAAAATTATTTTGAAATATTAAATCCCCATTAAACAAAACGTTAAGATTTTTAATTAAAAATATTTATGATTTTATTTTTCATTTAATTCAAAACGGTAAAATATTTATTTTTAAGATAAACCTGTTGAATATTTGATGGGTACACGTGTGCACTCGCAGGCACTCGCAAGGCACACACAAAGCATACGCAAGGCTCACGCCAATGGTCACGCAAATGGTCACGCCAAGGATCGCACCAAAGGTCACACCAAGGGTCGCGCCAAGGGTCGCGCCAAGGCTCACGCAAAAGCACACGCAAAAGCACATGCAATCCCGCGGTCTGCGGTGCTTCGGTGCGAAGCGCTGCACATGTGTGCATTTGCCCACTAGTCCATTTCCTAAGTCCATATCCAATCCACTAATTCTTTTTCCTTATATAGAACGTTTGTGGTAAAATGCATGAACTTCCTCCTTGGTTTGCCCAATGTGGGACAACCAAAGGTTTCTCATTCACTAAGAAGTGAAAATGGATGACTATAATTCCACCCAAGTTTGGACTAGTGATCCTAACACCCATCAATTTAATTATAGTAACAAAATTATTTTAAGTAATAAAATCTTAATTTTAGCATTAAACCATTTTTATTTCCAACAGAAACATCCATGAAGACACAGCTAGAGTGTGAGAAACAGACACATGGTACTGATTTACGTGCACTCATAACAAGTGGTAACTCAGTAGTGGATGTGCCAAAAGCAACACAACCGGAAGAAAAGGTTCTTAGCGAGTGGATTTCCTTCAAAAGAAAGAAAGGCGCAGGCAAAAAGGAAAAAGGAAAGCAATTACAAAATCATTCAGCAAACCCATATGATATTCCTGAAAATGATCATTCGGTTGTGGAAGGTGCAAATCCTGCCATCCCCCCTGGATTTGAATCCCATAACAAGTTTCATGATTTAGAAGAAGAAGAAGAAGAAGAAGAAGAAGAAGAAGAAGGGGAGATAGTCACTTCCCAGATAGCTTTGAAAGACTCAAAATTAAGCATCGCAAAGTCGTCTACGTCCAAGACAATTGCAGGAATTGGTATGAAATGCAAAGGTAAAGGTTTGGGCTCCCTTAAGCAAAAGCCTACCAAATCCAAAGTTCCAAAAAAAATATCGGCAGATAAACTCGTCGAGTTTGGTTCTTTATGGGGCTTAGAATTTCCACCTTTAAAGACTAACCGTGAAGAAATGTTTAGACATCTCGCAAAAAACCACGATGACTTAATTGTAGAAGATGTTTGACGAGTCAGCTAATTGACAATAGCAAGTTTTACTTTTTATCTATAGTTTTCTGGTTTTTATTTCTGTTTTTATTGGCGTTTTGCTCTTTATTGATTGTATTCGCTCGTACACAGCTTATGTGCTTTTTAATCTATTCTCTTTGAACGATCAAAAAAAAAAAAATACATCAAGCAAATTTAAAATCTCAATGGAAGGTTTTGGTTGTTTTTGGGCCAATTAGTAGTACCTTTTTCTTTTTCCGAAGATGGAAATGCGAATTCTTCGAACGCCCATTGCAGCGATTCAGAGTTAAGGATAGATAAGGGTCAACCTTGATGCCGGTTGTTTTATACTTTTTGTTTTTCCTGTTTTATTGGATGTTGAAGTTATGGATCCAGGTAGCTCACATGAAGCTACAGAGATGGCCTTGCAAGCTTACACCTTGCTTCAATCATTTTCTTTGGGCAATTTTGTCTCCGCCCCTCATTTAAAAAGTCATTTAAATTATGCCTTCATTTTGCAGTTATATTTGGCCCCAATAGATTTTTCTACCCTTCACATATTTAATTCCAGTTAATTTGATTTACCCTTAGTTAAAAAATATGACAAATGTTGCAATCATGTACAAGCTTGCCACGTGTTATAATTTAATCTTCCCTAAATAAAAAATGAGTATTTTTTCTTCTTTTTACAGGGCTAACAAAAAAAAATCGATTTCTGTTATGGTAAAGATTAACGACCAATTCAATTAAGAAGGAGAAAAAGGTAAACTAGTGTTGATGAAATATATTAAACGATAGTTGTAATTGATGTTTAAGATCTAGGTGGTGTTGATAATTAATATTGAAGACCAAAAATCAGGAATGGAGGAGAAGAAATTCATCTATGAGGGGTTAATCGGTGATAGCTATATGTGGCTACTTTGGCTACTAAATCCAATTAAGAAGAAACAAAAGTAGAAGGTAAACACTTTTAGAAACAAAACCAAGGATCTAACATAAAAAAGAAAAGTTACAACAATATTTGAATCAAAACCCTCAGAGAACTTGATTGGTCATAAATTTGGAGGAAAAAACTTCTAACCAAATTGTTTTATAGTCAACAATTAAGCTAGATCAAATATATATCTTTTTTTAAATGTAGTATTTTCTTAATGATGAGACGAATTTTATTATGAATCTAAAATATCGTTAAAGTTTTATTTCATTGAACTGTCTCTTCTTAAGCTTTTTTTTGTATCAGGATAATGTTATAATTAGAGCTGTACAGGAACCGACGGAATCGAACCGGAATCAAACCGAAACCGAGGAGTTCGGGACGGGTACATGTACACGGGTAGAGAACCGACCATAGGGAGGTACATGTGCTCGGTTCTATCTAGGAACCGACCGGAACCGAACCGAGTGTACTGAATTATTTTAGCCGTTAATTAGATTTTTGAGTTTTAATCCCAGCCGTCTGTGTTAGGTAAAGGTTACTTGATCGAGTTGAGGACATTTCACATTTCGTTTGTTTATTTCTTTTGTTCTTCACATTTCTTTTGTTCTTCATCGAGTTGAAGTCTTGAAAACCACCATCAGTAACTCGATCGAGTTGAAGACCACCATCAGTAGATACTGTAGATTCAGTACTACCTTTTTCTTTTTCTTTTTCTTTTTCTTTTTATTCTTCTCCCACCATCAGTAGATTCAGTAGCACCATCAACACAGGTAACATGTTATTCTTACCTAAATCTTGTTGTTGTATCGTATTTAGAGAAAAACCTTGTTGTGTATATGTTGATTCATGATAATCTGTTAGGTTATGATTTCAGGGGATTTATTAGGGTTGTGTATTTCCTAGTCAGGTTATGATTTCAGATGATTTATGAAGGCTCAACAACTCTGAGCACAGTATCAGATCTCAAATCTCCATCTCTTACATTTATTAGGGTATGTACTTGAATTCAAATTTATTAGGGTATGTACTTGAGTTCAACTTTATTGTTAGTTTTATCTTAATTGATTTCTACTTCAGTTGGAAACCCTAGCTAAATTCTGAGTTAATTTGGTTTTTGAACTGATTTATGTTTCTTAAATTTGGGGGGTTTTGAACTTATTTTATGTTTCTTAATTAGGTTAATGAGTTTTTTTTTTTGTGGTTTGTACAGAATTGGAGCAAAGAAAAGCAAAAGGAGAAGGTTAACAACATGCTCTTGTTTGGCCAAACACTCAAGCTAGGGTTTAATATGTGATTTTGCTTTGTAAGATCAGTACTTCAGCTGGTTTAATAAATATTCAGGCCTTTTTCTGTTTGATAAATGGGTTTGTTATGTTACTAGATTAGGGTTCTTGTGTTGGAACTGTGTGTTGTTACAGTTTTGAAATTTTGTGTAATGGGATTGTTGATACATGACAACAATATGGCAAAGGATGCATTGGCATTAATGGGTCATTTAAATTTGCGAATAGCTCATGCTTTTGGTCATTCCATGGGTAAGTAAATCTTTTTCCATCCTATTTCAGTTTGCTAGCTTGATTTGGGCTTCTAATATTAGGGATTCTTTTTAAACTTGTTTCTTGTTGTATGTTTTCATCAGGGTCCATGATAGCCTGAAAATTCACTGTGATGCTACTACCTAAAGTGTTTGCGATACTACCTCTTGTCCTAGCAATGGACATGGAGCCAGCCATGGCCATCTGGAGTACAAACTTCCTTATAAGTTTTATCGGAATGTGGAAGTAATTTGAATATTCAGGTGGTTAGTTTATTCTTGTTGGTAAAATTGCTTATATTACTCCACCATCAATGTAGAAATTGTATTCTTACTTTTTTTTTTGTTAATTGACACAATACATTGTCGCAGCTACTTATACTAACCTCTATGCGTATCATTTATATTTTGCAGTTCGGTAGGTATGGTGCTAATCCTTTCCGTGTGTTGTTTTATCTTGTCTTTATGTTGTCGGCTTGTGCTCTGTTCTCTAAAACTTGGATTGAAGTTTCTGGATCCTCGGCTAGTTGTGTGTATGGTTGTTTAATTCTGGGGTTCGACTGTTTAAGAACTCCAAAAATGAGTTTGTCATATCATTACTGTATTGTCTTGTTCTTCATGTTTGTTTTTCCCCTCTGATGTCCAATTTTTAGCCAGCAGATATTGAATAAATGTTACTGTTGTTTTCTTTTTGTGTAGATTGCAAGGATAAAGCTGTAGGGGGACAAGTTTTTGGTAGATCAGTTATGCTTACTCCTGCAATTTGATTTAAACAAGCATACATGTATTTGTGTTTATTGATTTTTGTACTTTGATTTCAAGTTTACGTCTGTAAAGTACTGATATGTAGTACGATTGAGCATACTTCCCAAGTTTGGACTTCAAATGTGTTTGATATTCCTTTAGTTTATAATAAGTGTTTATTCAAATTTCCAATATTTAGTTCTTTAGAAAAAAGTAGTCTTATTGAACTGTTCACGTCTCTAGAACTTTTTCATATCATGTAGATTACATGTTATTCAACCACCAGATATGAGGTTTTGCTCAATGTCTCATTTGTAAATTAACCAACTGTTTTTCTCTTTGTTGCAGGTTGTGCTGCAAGTTATGGGGAAGCAGCAACAATGTAAACTTAGGAGAGTTTGTGCATAAGACCTACTTATTGTATTCATATTCCAGAGAGTTCAACAGGTCTTCACTATTTTCGGTTCATGACTCTCTCTTGTATTATTATGATTTATAATTGCTGCTGCAGCTTTTCATGTTCTGTCACAAAGCAGCAGTGGCTTTCAGGTGCAAGAATAGGCATAATGTTGTCATTAGTCAGACTGAAAAGTATAATTTTATTGTTGATGCTAACAAGTTCCCTCGTGTCTTTCATGTTCTGTCACTGAATTATGCTGTTCACTGAATTAGAGGGTCTTATTTTCTTGTTGCTGTTTGAATTTGAATAAAGTGTTTTGTTTCTGAACATGTTATTAATACTATGCTGATTGCTGAGATGAATAGAGTGTTTTGTTTCTGAACATGTTTAGTTAGTATTTTTTTTCAACTGGTTATTTTGAATTCAGAGATTTTCAATTTTAGAAAAAAAAAAGGGTACAAGACCGGAACCGAACCGAGAAGACGGGTACGGTTCTAGAACCGAACCGAGAGTATAGGGTACAAGGTAATGTACACGGGTAGAGAACCGACCATAGGGAGGTACAGGTACACGGTTCTGCCAATAACCGAGCCGAACCGACCTTTGTGCACCCCTAGTTATGATTGATATTTGCTTATTGATTTCTATCTTTGTGTTAAATAAATATTTTAATAAACATTGAATTGGGTGCACGGTGCTTTTGGTATCAAGGTGTTTGTGGGTAAAAACGGATTCAGGGGTAAATAGGTAAAAATAGGGATATGCTGATGAGGAATACGTCTGAACACTAAAATATTTGTACTGTAGAAGTAATTTAGATTCGAGAGATCAAAATCATAAAAAATTGGTCTAAACCAAGAAATGGCCGTCCCGATCTTGTTTTGGCCACAAAGGAAGGAGAAGGGTTGGTCTTAGGGAGGGAAGCAAAGGAAGCGTTGAGGTCAGAGTATTGGACTCCATTAGGTGTGATAGGTATTTATTACTATGAAAAAATCTTTGTGTATGACTAAGAGAAGGCTTCGATGAAAATCAGATGGATAAACATAGTCTATTTCGTACGCTCTGTCTGTTCTGATTTCAATTGATTAAAGAATCAATTTATAATAGTTGTAAGTAATTGTTCACCCTGACCTTGTAGGAAGTGGTAGTTGTGCATTAGTGGTGAAGTGAAGGTATGGAGATTGTGCTGAAAACCGTCTTTCACTTGCTGGGGAGGACTGGATAGTTACACATTCATCACTCATCTACTCTGATAATCGTCGGACATTCCAGACACTTTCTCGTACTGGGTGTATTGTTGCACTGCACGTCGTAGACCGCCAAACCAATACCTTAGTAAATATCCCCCTATGTGTGACATCTTCGATGCCTCATATGATTTTTAGTAGAAAATGCTACTTAGTGTGAAGTCAAACTGTGACTTGCTTAGTCATGCTGACTTATGAATTGTCATGCCTGGATAAACATGAATAATGAGTCTTGATGATCCTAACTAGACTAGTGAGGCTCGTAAGGAGCAGGCGGACTGAAAATAATTATGTATTTGTTTAGGCCTCATGTCAAGACTCTGATTTTCTCAGGTGAGCAGTGAGAGTGCAAATGTGTCAACCAGTATCGACATCCTTAAGTGAATAGGTGATGTCGGGTGCATGCATTGAGTAGATCAAACACTGCCTTTCTCGTTATGAATGAGAGGTGATAGATAGTCATGAAAGAGTGAGGAAGAATATATTTAAGTATTGAATTAATCAAGCATATATAACAGGACACATGTGTGAAGCCACATGAAATAATATATTTCTGGCCAGACGCTATGGTAAGCCATCTACGGATAACCATATGTTAATTTTATATACGGTATGTCATATATAATAAATTAAATTGTATGAAAATATGCCGTACTGTGTCATTTATGCATTATAAACCATATGTAGTCATTCAAAGTAAGCGTATCACACACTTGGTAAGTCGTTGAACTTGGGAGGCTACATGTGAATGTGAAGTATCTCGTATGCCTGTTTAATCATGAGAAAGGAGTTGGGACTCCCAAATTTTAAGTCTGCAAAAAGGTTGGGCCTCCAAGCTTTATATTTACAACGTTTATAAAAGTTTCAGAAAAGGAGTTAGGATTCCCATCTTTAAATTCGTAATACTTATTTGTGTTAGATGACTTTACGACACCCTTGGCATATTATTTATGGACTTCCAAGGAGTTTCGGATAACAGTCATGAAGAATTTTTTATCCGACCAAGTTGGCCGGCCAAGTTAAATATAATAAAATCCTTCTTTTAATGCGGTCTAAATCAGTCGTTTAGGCCAAAAAAAGCTAGGGTTTCATTATTGGGTTTTTAATGCAACCAATCATGGGAGATATGACTCATGAGCTCGCCAAAGTTAGATTTGGCTAGTCAGAGATCTATTATTGCGTTTGGCATAATTTTTGACATGATATCCAGGCACAACTGTGATGTTTTAGTCAAGTACATTTATATGCAGCTTGCTAGATACTTCTATGCAGGTATGTATAGGCACCATAGTAAATCAATATCATTCAGTTGAGCATGAATACTTATACAAGGTAATTTTTAGGAATTTAGCCGTGGAGTTATAACACTAAAGAATACTCGAGTTGATCTATACTAGTGGCCAATCCATGTAGGAGCTTGAGATTTAGTGTATAAAAATCATAGATTATCTGAGAATGTTGCTACAAGCACCAACATTATTCTAATAATTTCGTACAGAGACGGATACTGATTTATTCAGTAAATATAGTCGTACACATAATAATCTTCTGAGGTCAGCCGAATGAAGCATTCATATGAATTTGTATACAGAAAGATGGACGTGAACACCAATTATGACCTAGTATAATCCTAAAATTCTTTGCAGAATGAAAACATACTAGAGTTCAATATTTCTGATACCGGTTCAGAAATATTTTTTTTTACGATTTTCGCCTTGGAAAAACCCACTATCAACACAAGGTAAAGATCATGCTGGACTGAGATGGAAAGAACGGTATGTTAAAATTGTCTGTGAAGTTTTTGGAATTTTTTTTAAGAAAAGCTAACCACAGATCAGTCAGGGTGAAGGAAGAGAAAAATAGACTGAAACAACTGACACGTTATCGATTTGGGGGGCTAAAAAAGGATTTTGACAAATGAGCGGCGCAGTTTACTAGTTTTCTAACTAGAGGGCGCAGATATTTTTTTTTTCTTTTCATTTTTTCTCAAGTTAGTTTTTTTTTTCCATGTTCCCCATGAACTCCGGGAATCAAGGGGCCTCTTATGTAAACTTGATCATGATCTTTACCAAAAACACATCTCCGAGTTAGAATGTTTGCTTATGAACGTTTGGACGGTGTCTTTGTAATGATCATGTCATCCTAGTGAAACAATGCTCCATATGTTTTCTCCAAGTACTTTTGTCCTTTTGCAAAATGCATATGGCTTCGTTTGTACATATTACACATATCCTTATTTTAATTAATAGTTGCTCCGGTCGGGTCTTCTGCATGGGTCGGGAAGGGTCATTCTGCTTTGGGTTAGATTGTTTTCCTGCTGCTAATCCATGTTGACTACACTGGTTCAAGCTTCCGCTGATGTTGCTGACTCTTTTCCTTTAGGTCTGGTGTCGTAGTACTCAGTTATCGGTTTTCCGGGTTAGTGGTGCTAGTTGATATTGTTGTTTTGTTTGTTTCATTTCTAGTGTCCACTAGGAACGGTTTGTTTTTAGGACTTTACTTCTCAGGGGTGTATCGGTTCATTAGTCATTACTCTAGCGTCAATTTTCCTATGTATTGATGTACATGTCTTCCATTGTACTTTGATTTTCAGCTTAATTTTTAATACATCCAGAACCGGTTTCAAAAATATTAATAGTAGTTCATCCAGAAAGTTGGATGCATGGAGACTCTTGGAAGCATCGAATTTTCAGCTTAGACAATGGATTACATTATAGATATTAGGTCAAGATGCTGATCCTCGTGGTCTAAAACTTCTATCGTGATTCAAGATTTTTCTAGTGACACAAAATCAAACACTATTGACCCACACCGTTATCCAAACCAAAGATGCTAACAAAAATTTGCATTGTAACTCAAAAATGTTTAATGACTCAAAGATGAACTAAATTTATGCCTGGGAAGGGGTATAATGGGGAAATATTGCTGATAGAAGTTTATTTTTTCTGGAAAGGGACAAAATAAAACATGACTATCTGAATACCGCTTCTGTTTAATGGGGTTGGATGTCTGTTAGCACTTTCTATTTTGTTTAAGGCGTTTCTTTATCTTTACAGTTAGGAATGGCCCTTAGTGGGGTGAGAAGTTTATTGCAGAAACCAGTTAAATCCCTAACTGGAAAAAGATAGAATAAAAGTCCTAATTTAAGTTCCACTTCCTCTCATCCCATCTTAAATTCCTAATTTTCATTTGTTTCCACAACTCGTGTTGTTCTCGTTCCAGATCCCTAATTGAAGTTCCACTTCCTCTTATCGATATATTGGGTAAAAGTGATTAACTCCGAAATACATTTTGCCCCACTCTTTGTTGAAGAAACCCCATGAATCAATTGTAGCCGTTGGAAGATCTGTTTCACAGGTTAGTATTCGATGAAATTGACTATGAATTACGAACCTGTTGAAGTTACTTATGAACCAATTAGGCTGCAAAAACTACAATTTGAAAAAAGAAATTAATAATCTTGAAATAAAGGCTAGAATTTGATTATTCAAGTAATATCAAATAAAGATCAAACATGAAATGTCAAATACTAAATGATGAACCATAAAAAATGCAACTATTTGATTATTTCCCCCACGTTTCGTGCTCTATTTTTCAGCCAATGGAATTTTGATGTAAGATATTTATATGATATCATGTAGTATACAATTCTAGGATTGCATTCGTACCTCTATATTAAAGTGGTTGATTTCCATGAATTTTGATATTTTCACATTGCCAAGAAGTGGTTCGGCAGTTGATCGCAACGCAATTATCGTCACTGGGTCTGTATGGTCTTTTACTATCAGCTCCAATTTATAGTGTGGAATTGGGTTCCTTATTTTTTTTTCTCACAACTTTGGCACCATGGTTTTGTATCAGTACCACGGATCTAGACTTACTTTGTTTTCATCTCTTGAACCTCTGGTATGTCTAGATCCGTATATATTCTTGTTGCCTTTGATGATTTCAGATTGTAGTCCTCTATACATCGATTTATGTTAGTATAAAAATAAAAAAACATTATATATATATATTTGTGAAATTTGTAAATGCTATTACCTCTTAAGTTTATCCAGCGTTAATCCTGTTACTATGAGTACCACATGTTGTCCTTGCTTGATTTTATTTTTATCATGGATAAGGTTTGTTGTATCACCCTACCGCGTAAGTTTCATGTGTATTCCCTTTTCGTTCTCTATTATAATATTAGTTTTCATGGCATCCACATCCGATCTCTTACGAATCAATTCCGGTCCTTTTATTTGTATCGCTTTTTCCATTATATCTGAAAAATCACATTTTGACCTTATAAACTAACACATCTAAAAAGTTGAATGTAGGGTTACAATTAAAGAATTCTCTTACATATGGTGTGAGTTTTGTCTCCAAAATTTCCATGGAGTTTTTCCGGCTCTGTTAGGATTAATTTGTATGTTAGGATGTCTTCATTCCCTTCAGTTTCCACTTTCACATTGGTGAAAATGATCCTAATGACCTAAAATCTAAATAATGGCCACAATTTTACGTCATGACCCATAATGGGCCTTGTGACCAAACACATACATGTGACTGTGATACTTATCATGACCCAAATTTACGTCGTGGGTTTAATTTTTTTTTTTCAAGTGGCCCATTTGTATTATGATTTAATACAAGTGCTTGCTAACCAAAATCAATTTTGTGACCCAAAATTGATACTATAACTTGAAAATGCCACAGGACTTTGCATCCCAATTTCTAAAGAACAGGTTCAAAGTTCAAACATTATGAGTAAGCCTCTCGGTATATATTCCTACAATTATATGCGTGATGCTATGAAATGAGTCAAATGACAAACTAATCAATGTAATCAATGGGTTTATCGGATCACATTTGAAAAGATAAAAAGATAAGGTACAGAGTTTACCACTAATTATTTCGTTTCAAACCAATATAAACACTCTTTAAATAATATTAAGAAAAAATAAAATATTATAATAGACAAGGAAATTCAACGGTTTTAATGTTTACTTTCAATTAGTAAGATATATACACTATAAGGTGAAACAAAAAGTAAAAATGCACACAAAGAGTTTGCTAACAAGGAAATTACAATCTTACAGAAAAACCCAGGAACGTCATCTAGTTATGAAATCTTAATGAATTAAATCGCTACGTATCTCGTCTACAACACAACTTCGATCTAAGAGTACTTGAGATGAAATATAGCCTCCAAATTACCTCGCTTCAGCAGTGCTCTTTGTGCCTACAACTTTATTAAGCATACGCACGTGAATCTTATAGCAAATATTTTTTACTTGACTAGGAGCGAAGATGCTCCCTAGTTTTCAAGAAGACTCTCTCTACCCGACATCCAACTAAATGACTGGTTTGTTTATTGATTATACTAAACGGTCAGGAAAGTTCCCTATGGTATAAATTAGTTAAGATCACAGAAAGAGAGATCCCTAAGCCCAAGAATCAAGCTTGTTATGCTCAATACGCCCGAACTGCTCATTGATTTGTAATTATGAAGGATAATAGTCCCACATTGCTAATATCCTCATAATAAACTTAAAATATGATATGGAAGGGCCACTCCACTCATTGCCAATTGGTTTTGAGTTGGATGCCCGTAGACTTTAACATGGTATCAGAGCCAGACCCGTACGAGAAAAAGCCCAACGGCTATCCGCACATACAATAGTCCACGTGTTAGAGGCCCACAAAGAGTGCCCTACACGTGAGAGGGCGAGTGAAGGATAATAGTCCCACATTGCTAATATCCCCATAATAAACTTAAATATAATATGAAAGGGCCACTCCACTCATTGCCAATTGGTTTTGAGTTGGATGCCCGTAGACTTTAACAGTAATATGTAGGTTCTGCTAGGTTTTTAAAGATAACCAGTAATAACCCATGCGAAGACTTTTCAGAATAGTTCTGAGAGAACGTCTAAGAGAGTTTCTGTATGTCTAGGTTTTGATCAATATTTACTAATACTACCTAGATACATATCCTTCTTCTATCTATAATATTTAGACTATGATAGAGATACTAATAGAAGTCTTTAAAGTCTAGCCCTTGACCTTCACGATCTGAAGGAGTGAAGGGCTACTTGTGCATATCTACTAAACAACTTTGTATGGGATGCATTATAGGTTGGAGAAAATAATTTGTTAATGTTTTGTTTTTGATTTTGGTAGGAATGGATCTTAGGACCCAAGGGTCACTAAGGACATTAACTCATTTTCACTAATTGTGAATGAAATCTTTAATTCCACATAGAAGAGACTAAAGATGTTGCCTCTCCATACTACTAAGAAAATTATATCTAAAAGTGGTCATTTGGGACAATACACTTTTGTGTGGGGGAGAGGACTTAGGAAATGGGCTAGTTGGTGCAACCACACATTTCACACACGCGCGGTGCTTCGTACCGAAGCACGCATATCGCCGCCGTCCGGGCGGGCCGAGTCCAGGTGTGGGTCAACCAAGACTTATCTTTTTGGACAAAATACTTTTGAATTATTTCCTTAACAAATTTAATTTTAAAAAATAAATCTTGTCTTAATGGGAGGTGTCTGTCCCGGTGAATATAATTTCATTTACAACATGTGTCGACATTTTCTGCCCGATTTTTATTTATATCATTATGTCGACACATATTTACAACATTATGTCGACACAGATTTACTTCATTATGTCGGCACAGATTTACAACATTATGTCGACACAAAATTAATTGCTTGACTGATTTCTCTCTTTCTCTTCGCCTATAAAAGAAAAACATTTTCTTTATTTCAACTCATCTCAGAGAAGGCTACTATCCCTGGATATTTTTCTCTCTTCTTGCTTTGTTTGTGCATTTGCTTGTTTATTTCTTTCCTTCATCTTGTTGTTGAGTTCGTTTGAGTGGGAAAGTATTGTAGTACTATACAATACTTGTATCGGTCAGTTTTATCCTGGACACAACTTCACTGTTGGGTATTTAGCATCTCTCATTTTTGAGGCGTACCAGTGGACTATTGTGTTTAGGACAATTTGATGATTAAGTGACTCTACCCTCAGATCCCTGTTTAAATTTCAGAAGTTTTATTTAACGTTAACATCATTTAACGTTAACATCATTTGATGATTAAGTTCTCCTGCATTTAGATTTGCAAGGGACGACCATGGTTATGATTCAGATGAAGATCATGCTTTAGTTGATGTGGATGACCGATATTATTATAATAATGAAATATAGATAAGAGAAGGATGGGAGATAGAAGAAGATGGGAGTGAAGATGGGTATCAAGAAGCTGAGGCTAATGAAGGTTATGGAGAATGATGGGAGACAGATGAAGCTGGAGATGACTGTGTAAATATGGTTGAGATCTTGGGTGAAGAAAGTCGAAATGCACCTCCTGTAAGTTTTATAATAATTAATCAGTTGGGCTTGGAATGTACTTAGAGAGAATGGGGTGAGGATATGGCTAAAAATAATGAAGAAGAGCTTGGAAAGGAAAATGGTCAAAACGAAGTGGTAGAAATAAGCAGTGACGATGAAAATTCCTCTCAATCAACTACTAATACTGGAGCAGAAGGATGACTTTGAAGAGACCATAAAAAAAGGTTTTGAAGAGCAAATGTATTCGGATTTTGAGTTGTTTTAATAGTTCTTTGCGTTTGTAAGGTCTTTAGTAACATATGGTTTTTATCGTGTCTTTAGGGCTCATGAAATAGTAAAAAGTGTCTTAGGGGGTAATCAAAATAATGTTTTTAGATTTGGGTCTTAGGAATTAAACCAGAAGGAAGGTCTCTTAGTATTTCGGATTTCGTAATCTTAGTTGGTTTCATTATTGTTTTTAAGAACTGTAAACGAGAAATACAAATCAATTTGGTTAGGAGTATTTGTAGTGATAAAGTTTTAATTAATTTTTATGTTGAAACTGATAATTCTTGATTGTTTAGGTTTTCCAATGGAATCTGAGATGATGATGAATCTTTGAGCTATTTATTCATTCATAATCAGAGAATTAGATTGGACTTTACAAAAGATTCTGGTCAAAACAGATCCATTATAAATTGATCCGGGTCAGAGAATGAGAGACTGAAAAAAAAGAATATGAGAGAAACAGAGGAATGGAGATTAACAGAAGAGCCTAATACATAACAAAAGAGCCTTAATTTGCCCGACAATATTGGGGCCTACCGGAATTGTTTTGGCCCTACCCAATTTTGCTCCCACCTAGGTAAGGGATAAGGGGTGTCTAATTAGCTATTATAAAAATTATTAAACTATCCTCTACTTATTAATTACCCTTAACACTTAAATCAAAATATAAAAATCTTTTCTCATTTCACTACAATCCAAATCAAACCAAATCAAAAATAAAAACAAAACAGAAAAACCTTTCCATTTCCTCTCACTTTCAAAAATCTAAAAACCCAAATCCTAACTTTTCAAAAATCAAAATCCCATCACCCCGAGTTAACATAGATCCATTTCTATAAATCTTTATTTTCGTGAATCAAACTACCTGATTTTTGCCAGAATCGTTGGATGTGGATCCATCGTATCCAACAATTCTGATTGTGTTCTTCATGAGCATGAAGAACATACAACAAAACCATTGGATATGATGGATCCACATCCAACGATTCTCGTTTCATATTTCTCGTATATAGTTACTATTGCCAGAACCTTGGATAAGGCAGATCATATCCAGCGGTTCTACCTTTTTATTTTACATTTTACTTTTTCTAAACTGAAATCGTTGGATAAGACACCTTATTATCCACCGATTATGGTTTTTTTTTTTTTTTTTTTTACTTTTTCTATTTTGGAATCGTTGTATAAGCACCTGATTATCCACCGATTCCCTTGCTTTCATGTTTTTATTACTACCCTATGAGAATCGTTGGTTATATCTAACAATTTTGGATATGAAAGTTTTTGGGTTTTAGAAGTAAGAAGAATCGGTATCTAAAATGGTACCTAATCAATGATTCTGGCTTGGTGTATTCTGTTACCTTTTACAGTTAGAATCGTCGGATAAAGATGGTCTTATCGAACGATTCTTCCTTAGTGTTTTCAGATAGCTTTTGCAGTTAGAATCTTTGGATAAGACCATCATTATCCGACAATTCTGTTTTGTTTATTATATAAATTTTTTTTGTTGGTGGTTGAACTAGAGAATATTGATTGCTTGAGCCACTAGTAGTTGTGTATTATTCTATTTTTAGGTAATTGTTGATTCAATTTTATTTTGTTCGATTTGTTTATTTGTGTAGCTATTATGGACGACCGCAAAAGAGGTTTTGGTCCAACCAAATAGTTTGAACTTGATATGTAGCCAGAGAAAAAGGTTGTGCACAACCTCTGCTTCCCTATCCCCAGCCATACCAAACTAGAAGAAGTCCTAGAACTCCTGCGTCAGTTGGCAATGAAGGATCTTGAGGAGGTGATTGAGATAACATCCATCTTAAGAGAAGATATTTCTAATTGGAGAACCCAAGATGCAATACTTGAAGAGGCTGATGTCGCTGCTGTTGTTGATGGTGGAGCTGATGGTGCCGCTCCTCCTTGCGGCTGAAACCTAATCCAATGTTTTTAATACTTGTTGGCTAACACAAACTAAGACTTGTTACATTAACTTGTTTGTGTTGTTTTATTCGGATACTTATTTTTACTTTTTTTGTGGATGGATGGATGAACTTATGGTTTAATATGTTTTATGAATGGTTTGAAGTTCGTTATTCCTTGTTACGTTAAATGGTTGGTAGTAAAGAATATCAATTTTTTTTCAAATGTGATCAAGAATCGTTGGACCATGCACATACGTGTCCACCCATTCCAACTGCAGAGTAAGAATCGGTGAAAAAAAAAACACTTCCAACGATTCTGATTGACTCTCTGGTAAATGTAAATTAGAATCGATCGGTACATATGTGTCGTATCCAGCGATTCTGAGTAACTTATTTTTAATTTTTCCTGCAACTGCTTTTGTTTAGAAAAAAGTTCCAACAAGAATTCAAAGTAACCAAAAAGCAAATCTATTTCATTCATTAAGAGTGGTTGTTCAATATATGAAAGCTACAAAGTACAAACCATGGGCATCCCGAAGTTTATTTGTTAACAAAAGACAAATACTTAATTCAACACGATTGTACCCTTAATTTGTTCCGGCTCCACCAATTCATCCCAAAGTTTCATGTTGGGCTCATATTTTTTCAGCCATTACTTAGAGGTGTTATTGGTGAAACCTGCAAAATAAGTGAACCTACACAGTGGAGGTAATGGACAATCTTCACGTAGCCTAAGACCGATAAAATGTATGTTGCTAATGTTGACTATAAGCGATTGGATGCACCCTGGCCAAAATAATGAACAACGCAACTCCAAGTATCCGCCAAGAGATAGCCACATCGAGGCATGGTCATCCAATGTTTATTGGTAATTGGTTTATCCCCCTCTGGTCCTTGAACACGAGCAGCCAATACGTCGAACTCAACTTCTTTATCTTCCATTGTACCTCCCCTCATCATCGATATGTAAAATTGTTTATCTTCTTGTAGCCGTAAGGCCATCATCTTTCTAAAATATTGGCATTGAGTTAGGTTCTCCTCATCCGCCAAACTTAAATGGCCTATTTGTTCGAACGCAACATGAAATCCACAATTCCATCCCCATCCACGTCATCGGTAGATAACACGTATGGACGAATGATTGAAGGAAGATTTATAAGATACTCATGGAACAACATATAACACATTCGATGGGGTCTATCAACACATCCCTAGGTGTTACTTGATAAACAATTGCCTCTCTTATAGTCAACGTCTCTTGCGGGGGATACCATGGACCCCTTTTTCCTTACTTACCCTTTTAGTCGTACTTGTCGTGTGCTCGCTTGACTTTCTTACGAAGGGACGATGAGAACCTTTTTTGTTGCCTTGTGTTGAAATCTCTTGACTTTCTTGCGTTGGAACAATGTGAACGATTGGATCCTTTTAATCCTTTGAGTTAGCTTGTTGCCCACTTGGTCCACCTTTTTGCTTCTTCGGGTGACCCTTTTTCTTTGGAGCGGTAGCGTCTTCATACATAGCATCGGTATGCTCATGTAGTGAACGGTATATTTGGTTACTCACTGCCACCTTGTACTCTTTCCTTTCTTACTTCCTATCAACTTTGGTTGCTGGTCTACCCGTCGGCGGTAACTTAGTTGGTTCTTCAACCGGTTGCATATGTGGTTGAACCGCGAGGACCAAGTCGTGCATCAAACTTTTTTATTGCAAATTATTCTTGTTGGAGTAGCCCTCGATTATTTTCCTCCAAGGATACGTGTCTACAAATGATTGACTTACACCTTCCATCGGGCTTGGTGTGAAAGTAAGTTTCTTCCAAAATGAAGTTCAAACGGAATCACTTGGGGGTTACTTGCAATGATGTGACGACACGGGAGCCCCATGGTCGTCATTGTCTTACAAGAACAAATAATCTTCTTTCTCCCGTGCTCTTTATCCTCAAAAGACTTATAATCATTTATCATATAATGGATAGCCCAATGCGACACCCTATTAGAAATACCCTTTAGAAACATACCGTAATCATTGGAGTATGGGGTCACAACTTTCATCCTACTCTCTTCTATTTGGATCTGAATCTTGTTGGTATCCTCCATGGTGTATTGATGGATAGCTTCTTGTACCGGAACCACATTATTTTTGACTCCCCAGAAGTAGTTTTTTCAATCATCCATGAGACCCTTCTACTATACTTTTCGCCTCATTCTTGTAATTCATATGTTGGTAAGTATACATGTACACAAATTTTTCCTTGTGTGACACAAACAATTGCTTCAAGCAATAAACCACCGCTTTCTCGGCAACCTTTGTCCAAACACATTTGAAACTTTCCAGATTAGATTTGTACTCTGCCTCGGATATCGAATGTACAATCAAATCCCAATGATGTTGAAAAGTTTTCCATTTTATTTCATTATCTTCGTACTCTTTGGTCATTCTCTTTTTCTCTTCCTCTCGTTCCTCCCGAGTTAGTTTACTAAGACGATAATCTTCAACCTTCTCACAAACAGTATCTTTTTGTGGTTTCGGCCTCTAAATCTGGCCCGTGCAATGTTCTATGATGTGGCATTGTATATTCCATGTGTAAATAAATTGTTTGGCATCCGGGAAAACCACCTCTACTGCTTTCATTAGTGCTTGATCCTTATCCGTCACTATGATCCTAGGCATTTGATCGCTACGATAAATCTCTTTCAAGGTTTCCAACATCCAAATAAAACTCACCTCATTCTCCCGATCCATAAAACCCCATGCCACCGAGAGATTTTGTTTGTCCGAAGTGTGACCACATATGTTTAGCAACGACATGTTGTACTTGTTTGTCTTGTAAGTGCAATCCATCAACAAAACTTTATAGAAGCATTGATCCAATTGGATTATCTTCGGATGCGCCAGGAAAATACGAGTCACTTTGTCGTCACTACCTGCTTCTTCATTGTGTAGTTGTGTTGCTCAGTTAACCACTGAGATTGTTTCATAACCGTTCTACCATCCCATTTCGTCCTCGTGATGCTTGCTCTTTCCGCGTAGATTTGCTTCAAAGTGTACACGTTTTTAGTATCATCCGCCTTTATCTTCTTAAGGATATTACTTGGTGTAGTTGCTTTCATCGACTTAACCATTGTTTTTTGATGTGGTTTTAACCCACAAACGACAGCGTGTCCAATAAGAGATTTCGGATCATCATGATTGTGACAACCATTCATCACTTTAGAAAGCTTATATACACCATTGCGTCTATTCACTATAATCTTAAACGGGCACCCATACTTCTTTGATATAATAATATAGATCCTCTGCGTCTTTTTCACATATGGTTTGTCCTTTGCCCAGTGACTTTCAATCTTGTCACTTTTCTCGCAAAAAATTCCAAGCGATCAACCCTCGAACGTTTGCCTAAGACTAATGCTTGGTTGATCTCTATCCCCTTGTCCACAAACCATTGCTTTGCGTCATCTTTCTTTACCCATACCAAATCAGTGTAGTAGTGGTCAGAAGTATCAGGCCCCTTCTGAGACACAAGTTCGGGTTGATCGTCGCCAAGTGTTTCAACAATCTACAATATATATTGAAAAAATTAGGCTAACAAAATCGGTGACCAAGGGAGAATCTTGATCAACCATTCCACAGAATCGACTTTTATGTCATCCCATATCGACCGATTCTACCTTGTCTACATTTTTGAAAAAAAAATCCCCAAAGGATGAAATCGGCACACTTTGATAGACACATTTTTGTGTCTAATTTGTTCATAATTCTCTATATTATTAGTGCTCGATTTTATATTAATTGTGTGATTTTTATGTGGTTGTAGATATTTTTAGTAAATAAACATTTGTGGAAAAATCAGCTCAAAAAGTGATAAAAGCACCCGAGAAAAATTACTAAAGGCACCCAAGGAAAGTTAAAGGCACCCCCACTGTTGGATAGGGGGCACCCCTTTCAATTTCTAAAATTCGGAAAAGGCGGGAACACATTCTTACGCGTGAGGATGTTTTGGAATTATTTGGAAGAGATTTTTAAGGGAACTAAAAGAAGATTTCGATATATCTAAGTGAAGAAACAATCCGTACTTGGTTAAACACGTCAAACAGAGTGTTTTACGACGGAGAAAAAGGTACTCACATGAACGACCGAAAAAAGAGTTTCACCCTGATTCGGATTTACATGAATCTGAGTGTGTTGTGGATTGTGTTTTGAGTCCTTATCGATCCAGGATGACTAGTTAGAGTTTACTAAACCTATAAATAACAAAGAGGAGGAAGAAAAATCAGGTAGGGAGGCTCGGGAAGAAAACAGGAAGAAAAAAGTGTTGCTGCTGCTGTAGTGAAGAACGTGGAATAGGCGACGATTTCTTCAACTGAACAACAACGGATATATTAACCTTTGCTACATTTATCTTCAGCTGTAACGGTTTCTTCAACCCATCTGCAACGTTTATCTTCGCTTTGTAACATTTATCTTCAAGCTCCATTGCAATAGTTAATCTGTAACGCCCAGAAAACGTTGCAAATTTTCTGTTTTATTATTTTTAGCTTCTTTTTTTCTTCTCAAGCACTTTTGAGCCATGTACCAATTTTTTGAGAGTGTTTTGAGTATGATGAGCTAAACCCAACCACTAGAACAGTGGAGGAAGCCATATTTCATGAATGAGTGTAACTATTTTTGATTCTTAATGACTTTTGCATTGATTTTTAATTGATTTATGATTTTTCTTAATTAGTTGTGATTTTGTTTGATGGTGTATGCTGGGACTTAAGAGCTTTTGATGCGCCATGCTTGTGATTTACAGCTAATGTTTTAGAAATCTACTTTTGGCAAAGAAATAGAATCAATAAAAGAGCTGTAATTGATAAAGTATCATTGTAGAAATCATTTAGAAGTGATTTTGGTGGAATCCTGAGTTCTAGTTCTTCCCAATATTATTAAATTCTTTTACTTATTTTCTAGTTTAAATTAAAATTAGGTCTAAAACGAATCTTCACAAGTCTCAGCGAATGAACTATTTTACCACTTTTCTGAAACGATCAAGTTTTTGGCGCCGCTGCCGGGGACTTGTTTTTAGACTTTTTTTTTAGTTTTTTTTTAGGTTAGTTTAATTAGATTTTTATTTTTATTTGTTTTATTTTACGTTTTTGGGTATATTTATTTTGTATTACAGGTTTTTGATCAAAAAGAAATTGGAGCCAAAGATTATATTGATTGATTAAGGACTTGAAGTCAAAGATAAATCGAAAAGAACGAAAAAAGAAGACAAATTTGTTTTAGTTTTTTTTGTTAATTTTAATTTTTAAATTTTTTGAATTTTTAGGGTTTTATTTGTTTATGTTTTTAGAAAATTGTATTAGGAAATCTTTTATTATTTTTGTAACATTTCTTTTATTTTTGGACTTTTTCTTTGGACTTTATTTTTTTGGGACTTTTGGACTTTATTATTTTTAAACCCTACGGAAGGGTAATTAAATATAAACTGCACAGGGAAAGACGATAATCACGATATTTTCTCTGCCCCTCGGGTTCGTACTCTAACATAGGAGTCTGTGGTTTGAGTCGACTTCAACGGTTCATCGCCCATATGGAACGGGAGGTAAGACTTTAACCACCCACGAATCCCCTGTCAGTGGGTTTTCTGTATTCCTTCGTAATGCATATATGTTGAGGACTGAATACAGATTTACTTTTCTAGTAAAGAGAAAGAAATGGCCATATAAGATAAGGACTCGGATTTCATCACCATTTCCTTCTTGCCCGCTTTAGGAACACGTTACCAAATGCGAACCTAATCCTTAAAATTTGACTATAAAGAGACCGATGAGGTAACGAGCTTATTGAAAATCATTTAAAAGGACTGTATTTCTTACTCCGTTAGCCTAACTCAAAGTTCAGGAAGATTATTTTAAGTAGATTCGAGCCGCCTTGTAACCAAGGAAACGTTGCCAAAGAGGCAGGGTTATCAAAGCTCCTTAGAGATTATCATGTTTCTACTCAACTTAATCTAACTCGGATCGTTCTAAGAGATTTGCTAAAACTGTAACTAGTTTCCTTTTGGAAGAATAGAAGCTGGTCTAGAAACAATCTAAGTGGAGCCATCATGCTTTTTGTTTGCTAGAATCAATAGGTTTGATTTGGTTGAGTCGACCTTGTTTGTGCATGTTTAGAACCCCCTTCTTGTTAGGATATATTTTCTTAGATTTTTTATAAATATATTAGGAAATTTTTGTCAGAAAATGTCGAACTGGTATTATGAGGACCAATACATTGAATATCCAACTGAATTTCAAAATATACATTATCCGTATTATCAACATGGTGTGGATAGTAGTCGGGACCACCATCAACCTTTTGGAGGTTATTGCTCATACCAGGGTGATCCCAATTACTATTCATATATATGAACATGAAAATGAGCAAAATTCGAATTCTTTGTCTTGGAGGGATGCCCTAAAGCATGTGCGATCTTGTCCTTATAAATAACCTATTATGCCTCTAGAAGAATCACTCAAGAAGATATTTGAGATGACACATATGTTTGAATTAAGTATGAGAGGAACAAATAGTAGTCCAACTCTTTCTCTAGAAGAATCACACAAGCAGTTGCGATCTAGTACTCCTTTTGATCCATTTTTCTCTCTAGAGAATTCCTTCAAGGAGTTGACTGAGACTACAAATAGGTTCGTATTAAGTTGGGAAGGAACAATTAGTAGTCCAACTCTTTCTCTAGACGAATCCCTCAAGCAGTTGACTGAGAATACAAATAGATTTGTATTAAGTGTGAATGAAAGTCTTGCAAAGAATAATGTTGCTCAAAATGATCTCAATTGCCAATATAATGCTATCCTTGATAATTATTTACCTAGTCAAGAGGAAGAGGATAGAATTGGTAACACTACTTATTTAGACGAGGTTCAAACATCTTGATATTATTATGATGATGAGGATAGTATTGGTGAAGAACTTGAAATATATAGGCAGAGTGATCAGAAAATTGTCACTCCAATTGTGCTTCATGATGATAATGTTATTTCTGTTCAAATCCAAATAATTTTAATGATTATTCACCTATTCAAAAGGAAGATGATTTGACTACAGATACCACTGTTTTAAACGATGTAGAATTTTCTTGTTTTGAAGCCGATAATGGTTTAGAGGAACGGGTTTATCCTGAGAATACTGTTTTAGAGTCCAACGATTTAGAAACAATAGTCTTAGATAACAAAGATAGACTCGTAGAGATTTTAAATATGAGTGAGGATGCACCACTTGATTATAACCTAGAAGAAGCAATTGACTATTTTCTGGAATCTGGCGAACCAGAAATTAGGGAAATTGTGACTAGTCTATCTAAAGACACTGAAACCTCTAAGTTTGGGGGTGACTATCATTCTCCTTGTGCTTTACCTTTGACTCTTAGAAAGGTCCCTAACTTGGGACTTGAAATTTACACCTCTACCATTTTACAAGATCATCTTCAAACTAGATTTCCTGAGCCTGGTGAATTTGGGGAAAATCTCCAATGGATGGAATCGTTTGATAAATGAGTCCATAAGTGCCGATTATTTGACCTACCAATCCCGTCAAAAATATATACCAGAATTGGTCGTTACTCATGACGATATCCACTGATTCCGGTTCATATTCCCCAGAAGATATAGAATCGGTGGACACGGTGTCATCGTATCCACCGATTCTCGGTAGTACGTAGCCCAGAGAACATCTCAAAATTTTGTAAAAAAATCCACTTTTTGACGATTATAAGGTTAGAAGACATGTTTGGAGACCCTAACAACGTATACCTGATGATTGGAAGCGTTAAGATCTTCATTTTCCCGGTTAGATTCTTCATTTTCTTGAGTAAATTCATCAAATATGCCTTGGTTCAGACGTTCTTGTTCATCCAACAAATAATCCAAATCGGTAGGATCAAACTCATTTTCGTAATCTGATAGGTGATACGTAGATGCACTCACTTCTTCATCACCACTAGAATCCTCATCGTCACTATAAATTTTCATCTTTACTACTAAAACTCCAAAACCTAGTTTTCCCCAACCTTTTCTTCTTCTTCTTCTTCTACAAACTTTGAAAAAAAAAACTCTACTCTAATTCTTACCATCTAACACTAGCTATAATCTAGTTTTAATCACTAACTAAATTTAACTAACATTTGAATCAATTATTACTAATCAAACATATTTAGTTTTTTTTTCATAATGACCCTATTTTAACTTAGTGGTAGGGCCAAAATAATTTCGATAGCCCATAATATAGCCAGGTTAATTTGATATATATTTTTAATTTTAGATATGAAAATTATAAGAGTTAAATGTTTTATTGAATCATTAAACACGTCTGGGATTTGTAAGATTCCTGATTTGAAATCTTATGAGACTACTAATCCCTTGGGAAAATCGGTTAACATGGTTATTCTAAAAATATACTACCTCCGTTTCAGGAAAAGAGTTACTGTCACTTTTCCATTTTAGCCTAAAATAATTTGAGAATGAATAACCATATGGGGGTGTTTGGTAACTATTATTATAATGGATTATGAGCCCATAATCCATTATATAGGTGTTTGTTAAAATTTATAATAACTGATTATTTTAATCATAATTGAAAAAACTCGTTATTTTTATAAGTAGAAAAAAATTGATTATAAAATTATCATAATCAATTATTTTTAATAAAAATGAATTAGATTTTTTTTCTTATTTTCTCTAAACTATCAAGAGAGAGACAAAAAAACAATAGTTGACTAAAAAAAGTTCTTAGATCATCATTTTTTCCTCTCATATTCGAGAGCATTTTTCTAAAATAGTCAATTATTCCCACAATATATTTGTTAAAATTTATTAAAAAAATAATAAATAGCATAGATAATCATAAATGATAATCATAATTTTTACCAAACACCCCTATGTCCATATCAGTGATCCATTCGGCAAGTTTTCTTTTGAACGGAACCAAAATATCATATGTTAGAATCTTTAGATAGTTTGGGAGAAGAAGATACGTAAAAAACTTAGGGGAAGGTGTGGAACTACTGTCACACGTTCGATTTGGTAAGCCCTACACAGACGTTGACTTCTGATCCACGGACCCAAACTAAAACCACCACCAAAAAAATCTGAAATTATCCAAAAGAAATTTAATCACCCGCCAATTGCATTCATTTCTATCCATTTCTATCCATTTCTTCGTACTCTCTCCAAACACCCTTCTCTCCTGGATCCCAAAAACTTAAATAAAACCATGATAATCAACTTATCTGCTACGCCTCCAACTTCCTCATCAACATCAGTGATCTCCTCATCTTCTCTAATCAAACTACTAAATTCAAGATCACCCAAAACCCACCTATCCAAATCTTCTCTTTCTTTCTCTACCTCTTTTTTCACTACCAATAACAACAATCAGTTTTTCCACCAAAAGAGAAAAACCCCACATCGAAAAAGTGATTCTTTTCAATCCTATGCAATTCCTGGATTGGAGTTTGGCGCTTTAGAGAGTGCTAAATCGGTTTTAGAAGCATCGGGAGTACTTGCAGCTATTATAATTGTTCATGAAAGTGGTCATTTTCTTGCTGCTACACTTCAAGGAATTCATGTAAGTAAATTTGCAGTTGGTTTTGGTCCAGTTTTAGCTAAATTCAATGCAGCTAATGTAGAATACTCAATTAGAGCTTTTCCTCTTGGGGGGTTTGTTGGGTTTCCTGATAATGATCCTAATAGTGATATTCCTGTTGATGATAAGAATTTACTTAAAAATAGACCCATCTTTGATAGGGTAGTTGTAATTTCAGCTGGAGTCATTGCAAATATAATCTTTGCATATACAATTATCTTTGTGCAAGTTTTATCTGTTGGATTACCGGTTCAAGAGGCCTTTCCTGGAGTACTTGTACCCGAGGTTCGACCATTGTCTGCGGCTGCCCGAGATGGGTTGCTTGCTGGTGATGTGATTCGTACAGTTAATGGGTTTGAATTGCCCAAAACTGGGTCTACTTCTGTTTCGCGTCTTGTTGACGTAATTAAGAACAATCCAGGAAAGAATGTGTCTCTTCGGGTTGCTAGAGGAGACAAGGATGTCGAAATTGGTATTACTCCAGATGAGAGTGTGGATGGAACAGGAAGAATTGGTGTTCAGTTATCCCCAAACGTTAAGATTTCAAAGGTTAAACCAAAAAATATTGCGGAGGCTTTTAATTTTTCTAGTCACGAATTTATGGGTCTGTCGGCGAATGTTGTGGATGGTTTGAAACAGACTTTTTTTAATTTTTCTCAGACAGCAAGTAAGGTTTCAGGTCCCATTGCTATTATTGCAGTTGGTGCTGAGGTTGCGAGATCGAATTCCGATGGGCTTTTTCAGTTTGCGGCTATACTTAATATTAACTTAGCCGTGTTAAATATACTCCCTTTGCCAGCTCTAGATGGGGGTTCTTTGGCTTTACTACTCATAGAAGCAGCTAGAGGTGGAAAAAAGATCCCTCAAGAAGTAGAACAAGGCATTCAGGGTTCAGGAATTATGCTAGTTCTTCTTCTTGGTCTCATACTGATTGTTAGAGACACACTTAACCTTGATTTCATTAAAGAATTGTTCTTATGAGTTGATGAGTTCAGTGAAGTTGATTGCAAGAGAATCCTGAATAAAAGGATGTGAAAGAAGGATGGCATGATCTTCAGGTTGGCTTCCGTGTTCTATAAAGCAGAGGGTCAAATTCAGTTTCTATACTCACTTGATATTTATGTAGCTTCCTCTTTGAGCGATTAGGTACGGGTTCTCCACTCATTTCATCTGCTATTTCGTCATTCACATGTAAATCATACTGTTTATGATACTGAAGATACAATAGAGGGTGACTCTTAAAAACAGTCTTGACCCTGACTCATGTAAGTTGATATATTCAAAGAATTTGAATTCTGTTATCATCTCGGGTAATTAAGGAGTTACGAGAATTTAAAAATAGCCTCTTCATTCGGCTATTAAAGTTTTAGTTTTCGTTGCTATGCTTTTAGAATATTGTTCTTGCTTGACTAATTGGGTAAGGATTTCTGCTGGCCATCTTTGATGATTAAATTAGTGGCGTAATGTTACACTTGTTACCCTAGACTAGTTTTTATCTATGGTATAGAAACACTTTCTGTGCTGTTTCTTCTGTTTTGTCATTTCTCAGTCCATGTGGGCTTGCATCTAGTTTTAGGTCTTATCGACTTGGTACTGTGGACTTCAGTTGTCCAAATGATTCTCCATATCCTAGTCCTTGATGTCTCCTTGTGATTTTCATGACAAAATTGAAACTCATGCTTCTGGGATATGTTTGTGCTTCATGCAGGTCATGGAATTAGTTAAGTGCTTCTTATAGCAGTGTAGATTAGGTATTCCAACTTCTACTTTACTTATAAGCATACTATAGTTCGAGCCAATATCAAGCAAGATACAGACAGTTACTAGTCTTGGTATTGCAGGCGTTTTGGCTATTTCCCTTGCTATTATTGTTTGGTTGGAAATCATATTACCTTAGAGAGGGAATGTGAACATCATAGCTGTCTTAATTGCAACTAGGAAAAAATGAGAAAGGAATTTTTTAGAAAGAAAGATGTTTGGCTTGCCAATTCAACCTAGAGATTTTTCGATATGTTTCAATTATTGGTAGTCGCTGCTTGAGATTAAGAATCCCAGTGATAGTATATTAGCTTTTAGGCATGTTGACCTCAGACACCTTTCATCATGTTTGAATTTGAAGATTTCATAAACAAAGATTTCCGAGCTGTTGGTTTTGACATAAGAAGCTGATGCAGATACAAACTCTGTGACTAGGATTATAAAAGCATTATCTCTGTGAAATGGAGGTGAGAATCTTATCTAGGTCCACAGTTACAAACTCTGCTGTATTATCTTAACAGCATTAGTAGACTGTAGGTTAGAATCAATTGTAGCTTATTGTTTCATCTTGCTAGGTTTATTTGAGAAGGGTTTAAAACATTAGTTTGGCAATTGCTCTGATTCGTTTATCATGATTAACATTCTTCATATACCTGATTTCCATGCTTAAATGTTCTTTAGATTTCTAAGTAGCTGACCTACCCAACAACCATGTACCTACACATCCAATTTGAGTACAATATTATAGACCAGCATTCATTTTTTGATATGAAAACGGATGAGATCTGATGGCAAAGAGATCCTGCACCTGAGTATCTAACGTGCTCTGATGTTATTTTAATTTTGGATGGACAAACCAAATTTAACTCTACCTTCAGTTGATCTTAAACTACTCGTATTAATAAATCTATCTTTCTATAAAAGAACATGTTGGTTGGTGTTTGAATGGTGGTTGTGATCTTGAATGATCAAAGACGGCAACAAATTTAAGTACTGCTTAGAAACATATGGGACCACATAAATTGACTTTAGCTTTGTTTGATTTATTTTCATCATGTTGAAAACACAGGAGCTCAGGATCTCGATGACAGAATTAAACTCTGTCTGTAAATGTATGCAGAATGCTCTCTCCATAAACTCGAAACTTTCTAAAATAATTAAGGATGTGAATCCTAGTTGTTTTTTCGGCTGTGAATCTGAAGAAACTCTTGAATACTTGTTTTTTCACTGTGATTATGCAAAAACAATCTGGGCTTTAAACCCAAATCCACTTCATTTTCATTTTGCTAACTCTGTCTCCTTTTTAGATATTTGTAATTCTTGGACAGATAATCCTGGTAATGTTATGCCCAAAGAATTAGCTTTGACTAAATTGTGGTTCATTCGGAAAGAGAGGTGTAATAGATCATTTCAAGGAAAACAGAGTACACCAGCTCAACAGCCTTAGGAATTCAGAGACATCAATCTCTGGAATAGAAGTAAGACAATCAAACCCAAACATGTAGTCCCAAATCAAATAAATCCAAAAACCAGGAAGATTGGAAATTACCGGTGAAGGATCAGTTCAAAATTAATGTGGATGCTGCTTGAATATCCAAGGATAGTCCATCCGATTTTGCTATAATACTTAGAAACAATACATGTGACTTTCAGCATAGAAGAGCAGGACCATCCTCAACGATCGAACCAAAAAAAGATTTTGCTATAATACTTAGAAATAATAAGGTGACTTTCAACGTAGAAAAGCAGGACCATCCTCAACGATCGAACCAGAAAAAGCAGAGGCAGTAGGAGTCCTTCAAGCAACATATTGAGAAAAAGAGAAAAAAATTATCAATTTTAACATAGAAGAAGACTTTAAGAAGGTTTGTGACTATCTAAATGGAAGCAGACTCTGATTTTTTGGCAGAGTCAGGCTATTTTGAAGGAAGCCAGGTGCATTATCAGTTCTTGTCAAAACTTTTTGGGTTTTAAATTTATTTCAAGTTCGGCAAACAATACAACAGACACTCTAGCTAAAGATGCAAAATTTCTTATATGTAATTTTGATTGGGATGTTTCCGTCCTTTTTGTATTAAAAATACTATAGAAGTAATAAATCTAATGCTATAAAGAGTCTTTAAAACGGGTTCTAACTCCCTAAATTAGTTTCTTTAAAACGATATTCCAATTTTTTTTAAAAAGAAAAAAAAAACTGGATCGCAACCAAATTGTGTCTTGAAATGTACTCAGTAGTAGCGCAAACGGAGCACGTAAAATAAAAGATGCGGAGCTGCTTCATACCCCTTTTCTCCTCCACCTTCTCCCCCAGCTTACGTGTCAAACGGAGCCACTTCCTACCACAATTTATAGGTGATCTGAAGACAGACACATGGTGCTTGTAAAACAAACAAGCAAAGACTTGAACTATACCACACGCAAAAAACTGCAGTTCAATGCAGCTACGCATGAACCATGGTGCACAGTGCATTACTTTTTTAAAATTTCTTTGACGGGTGCACGCTGACCATAATACAGGTAACCTTGTGTTGGAAGATATAGTGTTTCGGTTTTCCGACATTATAATAACTTGATTTGTGCCCTATTACATAACGGGTATAGTAGTCTGTATTTTCTTTGAATCTGTTACGTTTAAAAATTCGATGTATCTTTTTGTAATATCTTTTAACCAAGTTTTTATAATTTTATTATGAGGAATTCCATAATTTTTCAAAGCTAACCTCATTGATTATAGTTCTTTGGTAAGAGATTGAGTCTAAGTTCGGAAAGAATGTTTTAAGATTAATTTTATCTTGTACAAATAAAAAGTATATTTAAAATAAAACAAATAACGATGATGAAATTGATAGTTACCCGTACCCATATCTGTTGGATTCACCTCTTTTACAAAATAAAAAGTATATTTTTAAAATTGATAGTTACTCGTATCCGTATATGTTGGATTCACCTCTTTTACAAAGTTTGGTTAGTTAATTAGAAATCACAATGAATATACATATTTATTTATTTTTTATCTTATTTAAGAGTATAAATTTGACGATAGTCGTTTATTAAAAATGATTAAACGTAGATCGTCAATTTGCGGTGTTGTCCACCCATTGTAGGTGACGTTGACCGATACAATTAAATATTGAGTGTAAACGAAGTGTAATAATTTTAAAACAAAATAGCAAATAGGAAAGTGAGTTTCTTTAACCTAAATATTTGCACCAATCAAATTATGCCAAGTGTCCTTACCAAAACTTTTGTTTCACAAAAGCCACGAAAGGCTTATTTTGGCCAATAGGAAGCGAGGGTTTCCTCACCGTTCAACGTGGAAACTTTATTTATTTATATACGTTAAACATAATATGAACAAAATAGAAAATCAAAAATTTATTTTAATTGGTTTATGTGAGATACTCCTCTTTTCTTAAGAAAATTTATCTCTACATACGCTGCTCACGTTATGGATGTCGACTTTCAAGATACAACGATCACGCCTTGTGAAAGTAGTATTATATAACTACTCGGCCGGCCGGATGATGAATATTGACAATTACCGCGCTCTTAAATACGACTCTGACTCTTGACTTCAAAGCTTGTTTTCAACTTCTTCTAACTTGTACAAAAACTAAACTAAGAGATGAGTTTATATTGAGTCAAATGGTGACTCTACAAAGTGTCTTTTCATCCATAGGTGGCTCACCATGCCAAATGGTGACACTCCAAACAGTTGTGCACTAAGTGTCTTATGGGTAAAGAGGCATGACCCAAAGACATCTCTTGGAGTTTACAATATGAAAACAATTTTCACTCACACAGTAATATTTTGTATCGAAATTCCAACAATCCCGCACATATGTGAAAATTCTGATTCAACAAAATTTGTATCTTTTAAGAGAACAACAAAAAATATAATGCATCAATAAATGGTAGCTTGTGGATTTGAACCAAACCTAGTGATAGTTATCGGATTTACTAGCTAATCAGTGAACGCGATGTCTTGAGTTGTTCAGCCGTTGATGTAAACCAATACAACAAATCTCACACATTATATTTTCTTATAATCGTCAAATTCTCGGTTGTGTTCATTTCATCCCTAAACGTTTTTGGTATTCTATGAGTGTTCTAGGATAAAGTAGCCTTATAGTTATCATAGAAGCGGCCTCACTTCTCAATCATATAGGTGATCTCCTATTTGAAAGTATCCTTCCATATTTTTCTTAGTTAAGCGAAGTTATAGGAAACATTAAGAGAAATTCTCAACCTCTCACTTGACATGTAACCTTGTTTCACATAGAAGTAAGAAAGAAAGTAGAATCTCTCTAAGTATTTCTGTTTCTAGTGAGTATATACAACTTGGTTGTCCCTTTTGAATTTAGATAACCATGGGATCTCCAATCGCTAGGTTGGGTTTTCTTTGTAAGTTCTACTGTATATTTGTAGGCAATAATCCCATTTTCCTCGATGATCCAATTCTAATCTCTCTAGAATTTCTATCCTTTGTCGGCTTGATACAATTTACACACATAATTTTCTTTCCAATTTTTTTTTTTTATGGTATTACGTTGACCTCGTATTTGTATGAACGTACCATAATACCTTTTTAGGAACTTCCAGAATTTGATGCCCTTATTGATATAGCGATCTTGTTATGATAACCACCCCTAAAAATCGGTGGTGCATTGATTTTGGAAATCCATCAATGCTATATGTCTATCATATAGATTTATTTTGCTTTTAACTTAAAGAAAACTGCTAGGTTCCCAAATAAAATTCCAATCTTATTCAAAGTCTCATGTAGTATACCAACTTGTGAGAAATATACTCCAAAATTTACAAACAATTTCTTATGTCAACTGATCGAGATAACTTGAGTATATATAAAATACTTAACCCCACATTTAAAGGGTATTAAACTGAATATTTTCTCTGACATTTCATAAACATTTTCTATGTCATGAAACTATCATTGGTACTGATATGTTAACAACTTAAAGTTACGCTTACACAACCAAAGGGGTCCCAGCCTTTTGGGTATTATGAAAGTTGTTGGAGAAAATAATTTTTGATGTTTTATTTTTTTGTCTCAGTAGAAATGGATCTTAGGACCTAAGGGACACTAAGGACACTAGCTCATTTTCACTAATTGTGAATGAAACCTTTAGTCCCACATAAGAGAAATTAAAGATGTTACTTCTCCATATTACTAAGAAAATTGTATCTAAGAGTGTCCCTTTGGGTCAGCACACTTTTGTATGGGGGAGAGGACTTAGGCAATGGGGTAGTTGGTGCAACCACACATTTCACACATGCGCGGTGCTTCGCACGCAGTCGTCGGTCGGGCGGGCTCGGGCTCGAGTGAGGGTCAACCAAGACTTATCTTTTTGGACAAAATAATTTTGAATTATTTCCTTAACGAATTTAATTTCAAAAAATAAATCTTGTCTTAGTGGGGGGCGTGTGTCCCGGTGAATATAATTTCATTTAAAACATATGTCGACATTTTCTGTCCGTTTTTTCTTCACATCATTATGTGGACACATATTTACAACATTATGTCGACATAGATTTACTTCGTTATGTCGACACAGATTTATAACATTATGTTCGTCACAAAATTAATTGCTGGATTTATTTCTCTCTTCCTCTTCACCTATAAAAGAAAAGAATTTTCTTTATTTCAAGTCATCCCAGAGCAGGCTACTATACCTAGCTCTTTTCCCCTCTTCTTGCTTTGCTTGCGCATTTGCTTGTTTATTTCTTTCCTTCATCTTGTTGTTGAGTTCGTTTGAGTGGGAATTTATTGTAGTGCTATACAATACTTGTATCGGGAAGTTTTATCCTGGACGCAACTTCACTGTTGGGTATTTAGCATCACTCATTTTTGAGGCGGTGAACTATTGTGTTAAGGACAGTTTGATGATCAATTGACTCTACCCTCAAATCAGTGTTTAAATTTTAGAAGCTTTATTTAACGTTAACATCATTTGTTTTCAGTATTTTATTGTTGCAGAATCAAAAATCTTACACAATATTTTCTCTGTAACAATGGAAAAAAATGATGTTGACAGACCAGAAAAACTTAGTGGGAAGGATTTCAAAAGATGACAATCAAATATGTTGTTTTTCCTGAGTTTTCATATACTGGATGATCTTGTTATGAAATCTTTTGATGAGAGTTTGAATGATGCTGGAAATGAAAGGGAATTGGGCAGTTGGGTTAGGCAGAACTATATGGCTAAAAACCATATTCTGAATTGTTTAGAGGATGCATTGTATGCTTTTTACATTGCAAAGGAGAATTTTTATGCTTTTGATTTATGGGCTGCTTTAGAGGCAAAATACCAAGCTGAAACTGCTGGAAGTAAGAAATTCTTGGTAGCTAGGTTCTTGGAATATAAAATGTCGAATGACAAATATGTGGTTGATCAATTCCTTGAAATTCAACGTATTATCAATAAAATTCTTGCTGAAGGCACGGTGATAAATGAAACTTTTCAAGTGTCTGCTGTGATTGAGAAATTACCGTCTTCCTGGTCCGAATACAAACATAGATTGGGACATGAAACTGGTGAAGTCAATATGGTTGATTTGGGTAAGAAGATTCAAGTGGAAGAGTTATTGTGCTGCAAAGACAAGAACGTATCTTCTGCAAGGGACATGCCCAACAAGGCTCATGTAATTGAACACAAGTCTTCCAATACTGAAAAGGGTGAGAGCAGCAAACGCAATTCTAAGAAAGATATGTTTCAGAAACCCAAATTTGGCATTGGTAAAATTAAGGGTGGTTGTTATGTTTGTGGAATTCCTGGCCATATGGCAATTCAATGTAGAAAACGTAAAGACTTTAATAACAAGAAAAACAACGCTAATTTGGTTGAAAATAACAAGAACGAGTTTTCTGGTACGGTATATGAAGTTAATTTGGTAACCAATATGAGAGACTGGTGGGTAGACTTTGGTGCTACCAAGCATGTCTGTGGAAACAGAGATATGTTCACCTCCTATCAGAAGGTAGGGGAAGGGGAGAAACTCTACATAGGTAACTCATCTGCAATACATGTTGGAGGAAAAGGAAAATTTGGGATGAAGCTCACTTCTGGCAAGACTTTCACATTGAATGAAGTTCTTCATATTCTGGACATCTATGAAAATCTTATTTCTTGTGGTGTTTCAGATGATAAGGGTTTTTAAATTGTAATTGAATCTGGCAAAGTTGTTGTTACTTAGGGTAAGGATTATGTGGGTAAGAGTTATAAGACTGAGGGTCTCTATAAACTTAATGTAACCTTTGATGAAATGAATAAAATTGATTCTTTTGCTTATATTTGTGTGTCATTAAATGTTTGGCATGGTAGACTTGGACATGTAAATTATAAGTCAATGCATAAACTGGCTAGCGTAGGGTGCATACCCAAATTTAGTTTGGATAATGAAAATAAATGTGAAGTATGTGTAGAATCAAAATATGCTAAAAAAAACCTTTTAGAAAAAATATTATGAGAAATTCTAAACCCTTAGAATTAATTCATTCAGACCTAGTTGACATGAAATCAACTCAAAATAGAGGTGGTAAAAATGGTTTATAACTTTCACAGATGACTGTACCAGGTACTGTTAGGTATACTTGCTCAGGGGTAAGGACGATACCTTAAAAGCCTTTAAGATGTATAAACTTGAAGTTGAAAACCAATTAGATATGACCATTAAAAGACTTAGGTCTGATCGTGGTGGTGAGTATGAAATTCCTATAGGAGAATTTTGCTCACAACATGGCATTATTCATAAGATCAATCCTCCTTATTCACCACAATCTAATAATATGGCTGAATGGAAGAACCGAACCCTTAAAGAGATGATGAATGCCATGTTGATTAGTTCAGGATTACCGGAAAACTTGTGGGGGGAGGCCGTCCTCTCAGCTTGCTATATCCTGAACAAAGTACCCTTTAAAGGATCAGATAAAACTTCATATGAACTATGGAAAGGTTGAAAACCTTCTTATGCATACTTCAAAGTATGAGGGTGTTTTGCTAAGGTTTCCATTCCTCCTCCTAAGAGAACTAGATAGGACCCAAAATTGATTGTGTCTTCATAGGGTATGCTGAGAATACTGCTGCATATAGATTTATGGTTGTAAGTTCTGAAATTTTTATAATTGGTGTGAATACTATTATGGAATCTAGGGATGCTGTGTTATTCGAAAATGTTTTTCCATTGAAATTTGATTCTCGCATGATATGTGTTGATCCCCTAGATGTCCCTTCGACCATTCAGACATTACCTTTAGAGGAAGATGAAGATTAATTTGAGCGTAGAAGAGATAAAATGCTTAGAACTGAAAAATATTTTGTGCCAGACTTCATAACATGCTTAGCTGAGACTGACCCACAGACTTATAGAGAAGCAATGATTTCTTATGAAGCTCCATGGTGGAAAGAATCTACTATTAGTGAAATAGATTTCATCATACAGAACGGTATGTGGGAGATTGTAGACTTACCTTTAGGGTGTAAACCCATAGGATGTAAATGCATCTTCAAAAGGAAACGTAAGATAGATGGGACTGTGAAAAAATACAAAGCTAGGTTAGTAGCTAAAGGTTATAAACAGAAAGAAGGTGTAAATTTCTTTGATACTTATTCACTTATTACAAGAATTACTGATACTTATTCACTTATTACGAGAATTACTTCCATTAGGATGTTAATTGCTATTGTTGCCATTCATAACTTAGAGATACATCAAATGGACATAAAGACAACTTTTCTAAATGGTGAATTAGATGAAGAAATTTACATGGACCAACCTGAGGGCTTTGTAGTGAAAGGTTGTGAAAACAAAGTTTGTAAACTGAAAAAATCTTTGTATGGTTTGAAACAAGCACCTAAACAGTGGCATGAAAAATTTGATCATGTAATGATTTCTAGTGGTTTTAAAATCAATGATTCTGACAAGTGTGTTTATACTAAACTTGTAAATGATGCATGTGTGCTTGTATGCTTGTATTGATGATATGCTTATACTTGGTACAAACATGGATGTAATTAATTCCACTAAGAACATGTTAAATGAGAACTTTGACATAAAAGACTTACGCCCCGCTGATGTGATCTTAATGATGAAGATTAGAAATTTTTTTAATGGATATAGTCTTAGTCAATCTCATTATGTTGAATTTGTGCTTAAAAAAATATAATCCGTTTGATTGTAAACCTGCTTGTACTCCGTATGATCCTTGTTGTAAACTCAAAAAAGAATAAGGGTAATGGAGTTTCACAACTTAAAATACTCACGTTTTATAGGAAGTCTGATGTATTTGATGAACTGTACGAGACCATACATTGATTATGTTGTGAGTAGGTTGAGTAGGTATACCTGAAATCCGGGGCAGGAGCATTGGGATGCACTTATTAGAGTGCCGAGGTACTTGAAGTACACTTTGAACTTTTGTTTGAATTATGAGAGGTACCCTGCCGTCCTTGAAGGATTTTATGATGCAAACTGGATATCAGATTCAGAGGAGTCTAAGTCTACAAGTGGATATGTTTTCACTCTAGCAGGTGGGTCTATATCTTGGAAAAGTTCCAAACAAACATGTATAGCTCGATCCACTATGGAATCAGAGTTTATTGCGTTAGATAAAGCAGGAGAGGAAGCCGCTTGGATAAGATGCTTTTTAGAAGACATTCCTCTCTGGCATAGGCCTGTGCCAGCTATATCTATACATTGTGATACTCAAGCTGCAATAGCTAATGCTAAAAACAACAACTGTAATGGGAAGTCTATACACATTCGTAGAAGACATAATTCCCTGAAACAACTAATCTCAACTGGCGTTAATTCTGTTGACTTTGTGAGAGAATTTCATTCTCTATCCATGAATGTGAAGGATTAATTCTGTTGGCGTTAATTTTGTTGACTTTGTGAGAGAATTTAATTCCCTGAAACAACTAATTTGTGGTGGGTTAAAGGAAACACTATCAGAGAATTTCATTCTCTGTCCCTTCCCTATGGTGTAAACGTGATAGTGTGACTGCATGTGAAGGATGACTTTTTATTAAATATTAATAAGTTTTATAGTTTCAATTTACGATTGAAGTGAGGTGTAGCAGTAAACACTCTTGATGAAACTCATCTATCTGAATGCGGAAGTGGGTCGCTTCCTATGAGAATGAAGCTGATTCTCTAGAGCATTCCGAGAAACGGGATGCGTCCAGGGCCAAAATGGACACAACGACACGAACTTGACAACACCTATAGATATATCACACGTTGAAGTTATTGATGAACTACACCAAACGATGGCAGTTCAAGACATCACGTTCACTGTCCAAGTAGTTCCGGTAATTTCTCACTAAGCAAAGGTTCAAGACCTTATGGACACCTCTTGCCTTTAGTGGTATTTCTCGCTTTCTGATTTTTTTATCGGTTTTTCATTCATGTGGGGGATTGGTGGAGAAAATGATTTTTAATGTTTTATTTTTTGGTCTTGGTTGGGATGGATCTTAGGACCTAAGGGTCACTAGGGTCACTTGCTCATTTTCACTAATTGTGATTGAAACCTTTAGTCCCACATAAGAGAAAATAAAGATGTTGCCTCTCCATATTACTAAGAAAATTGCATCTAAGAGTGGCCCTTTGGGTCAACACACTTTTGTGTGGGGGAGAGGACTTAGACAATGGGTTAGTTGGTGCAACCACATATTTCACACACACGCGGTGCTTCGCACCGAAGCGCGCATGCCGCCGCCGTCCGTCCGGTCGGGCGGGCCGGGCTCGGACTCGGGTGTGGGTCAACCAAAACTTCTTTTTGGAAAAAATACTTTTGAATTATTTCCTTAACGAATTTAATTTCAAAAAATAAATCTTGTCTTATTGGGGGCGTCTGTCCCGGTGAATATAATTTCATAACATGTGTCGATATTTTCTGCCCGTTTTTTCTTTACATCATTATGTCGACACATATTTACTTCATTATGTCGACACAAAATTAATTGATGGACTGATTTCTCTTTTCCTCTTCGCCTATAAAAGAAAAGCATTTTCTTTATTTCAACTCATCCCAGAGTAGGCTACTATCCCTGATTTTTTTCCACTCTTCTTGCTTTGCTTGTGCATTTGCTTGTTTATTTCTTTCCTTCATCTTGATGTTGAGTTCGTTTGAGTGGGCAAGTATTGTAGTGCTACACAATACTTGTATCAACAGTTTTGTCCTGGACACAACTTCACTGTTGGATATCTAGCATCACTCATTTTTGAGGCGTACCAGTGGACTATTGTGTTAAGGACAGTTTGATGATTAAATGACTCTACCCTCAGATCCGTGTTTAAATTTCAAAAGTTTTATTTAACGTTAACATCATTTATTTTTAGTATTTTATTATTGCAGAACCAACAAAAGTTGATTACAATCGTAACACATATTAATTTGTTCTACTAACTTCGCTTGATTGAAGAATTAACTTTGCACTTTTATATCAACTGAGATGGTACATATCTCAAGCTCGTAAACCATCACAATATAAATTCCTCGTCACAGTAGGATGGATATAAACCAACTGGCCCCAAAATAAGATTTCAATATCAGACCAGGTGTTGATCGAAAATATGTATAGTGTCCGTCTAATTCCAGTTGCACATTTTCACCACAAAGTCGAACTGTTTTTGTTTTTTTTGAATATTAGGAATTATTAACCCAGCTTAATGTATGTCAGCCTTGCAAAATTTTGTATTTCCAAAAAGAATTCTTATAGGGAAGGGGAGGAAACTCCAACAAATATTGGGGAGGAGATCAATGGCAGTTACATCCTCTAACTGTAGTGCAATGATTCTCAACCCAAACCTTTTCATGATATTATAAAATGATCATGATATTATAAAATGATTCAATGTAAGTTCTTTGGAATATCACATTCCAAATATAAATGAATCGTCAAAGAACTTTATTCATGTTGGTGCTCTAAAACTGAACATGATACTCTTTGTATCAAAGTTCAGAGACCACTCACAAAGTGCTAATTTGGAAAACAAACATTCATATTCCAACATACTTGTTGATTTTCTAAGCATTTGTGAAGAAACGCGTCTCCACACACTGGCATCCCTTCGTAGAATAACCACACAACATGGTAAGTGGAACACAAGAATATTATCTCTAGATATAGGTTATATTCCTATCTAACCTCAAAACGCTGGAAACGGTTGCACAAACTTTTACACGCTAGCTTTACTACAAATAATTAATTAATCATCAACCATTGATCAATATTGATCACTTTCTGCAACAGACTGTTCTGCTTAGATTTAATTGCAAACTGAAATTCAAAAACTACTCAAAGTGGTTGTCATTGTGCGCATCATACAACTAAGATGTTAACACCGCATCCTCCCTCGTCCGAACATACATGAGTCCGTTTGAATTTGAATCCAAATACTTGAACCTCAAGTATTTATCAAGTATAAATAGAGGAGCTCATTTGGAAAAGGATACAACAACACAAACACCAAGAGCTCTCATTTGGAGAGTGCATGTTTGCGAGAAAATATCACCTTAAAGAGATATTTAGAGCAGAAGAGCATTGTGAGAATCTTTTTAAGTTGTGAAGTTATAAAGCAATTTTTGTTGAGAGAATTATTTGAATGCGATGGTTAGCATGCATCTTGCTATAAGTAAGTGATTGATGCGTCAATCTTTGAGTATTTAATTCTTTATAACTTCTATAATAAAGAATTGATTGTAGCTGTTTTTGTGGATGTAGACAATATACATACATTGTGTATTATTATCAAACCACGTTAAATCTTATGTGTTTTATTTATTGCTTCATTTATACCTGCGTCTTACTTATTTCTCATTCTACGTCGATCCGAAGATTTAGTGTCTTGTATTGGATAACCTTATATTAAGGGGGTTTTATAAACATTAAGGTTGAAATTTGAATATGGTGAGCCACAACTAGGTTTAGAATGGGCTTTTGGGTGTGTGGTTATGTTCTACGAGGAAAATAGTATTGCTGGTAATATACCTACGCGGTGGGAAGTTTGCTTGCTTTCTTGTCGTACCAGGCGTTTTAAGGGCGATAGTGACTCGACCACTGGGAGAGGGATTATCTACTCGAGTGTGTACGATACAGTGATCGAGAAGGTGGAGCATACCCATTTAAATGGTCATTTGTAATTAGGCTATCAATTGATACATAGTCTCTAGTTAGAGAAAAAGTTAGGATGGGAGTTCTATGCAGTCTATGTTTGGACAAGATCAGAGACGGGCCTGAGGCAGTATGCAACCACACAGCCCAGATCTGTCAAGGGACTTCTTTAGGCGTGCTTAAACCCCCTTTCATCTTTTTCCTTTGGTTATTCCCAGACTTGAACCTATGACCTCGGGGTTCTATTACAACAATCAATCCACTAACAGTTAGATGTTGCTTTCTATTGATAGGTAATATTGTCAGAGGACTCTCTAGTATATCCCTGAGACTCGGAATAACACCAA
>JAJJMC010025232.1:3435825-3481015 GCA_023531435.1 Papaver californicum | reverse complement strand
GTTTAACATGGTATCAGAGCCAGATCCGTACGAGAGTAAGCCCAACGTCTACCCGTACATACAATGGTCCACGTGTTAGAGGCCCACAGAGAGTGCCCTACACGTGAGGGGGCGTGTGAAGGATAATAGTCCCACATTGCTAATATCCCTATAATAAACTTAAAATATACTATGGAAGGGCCACTCCACTCATTGCCAATTGGTTTTGAGTTGGATGCCCGCAAACTTTAACAAATATATATACTAATATACAATTTCGATTTCTTAAATGAAAAATACACCATGTCACAATTCACAATTTTATTATCGCATATATATCGTGCTTTTAACCTATATATATTACAACTATTGAATCCTGCGTCGATAGATCCTCATGTATAAATATTAGTATATCTATGGTTATATCTTTTGAGTTTTCCTTTGTGTATTCTTGTTTTTATCGGTGGACATCGATAAAAAAGTTTTTATTTTGTACTTTCTTATATTTTCTAGTGCACGTGTTATTGCTTTCATTTAGTATAAGTTTTTTCTAGTGTACTACCGATTATAACTCTGCAAATAAAAATATTGTTGTTAAAAATTATCTAAAAGATATATAGATCTGATAAAAGGCCATCTGAAAAAATTCGTACAAGATCCTTTTAGGCTCAGGATCAGTTTCGGACAAGATCTATAATCTACCTTCGATATAATAAAAGTGAATTATTGCGTGATATTTTATGCTTATTAGTGCACATTTTGTGAGTTGTAGCATGAAAAATTCTAATCCAGTATGTGATGTACTAAGATACAAAAATAAAAGAAGGAAAATTTCCGTTGCCACTATATGAAATTTTTAGTACTCACTCGAATCGAATGGATGAATGAAGCAAATGTCTGGTGCTGAAGCACGAGTAGGTGAAACTTGTCTCACTAGACCACTATTTTTACCGGATTACATTCGTTAGAAAAGTGACAGACTCCATGGTCTAATGGCCCTTTACAGTCAAAAATAAACAAAGATGTTTCCCAATACGTTTAAACGCATTCCCACACTACTCTCTGTCTATCAAGTCTAAAGTCGCTTCATTCTTCTTCAGACACTTCACAGAAGAAAGAGAAACAAATAAAGAAAGAAACAAACAAGAAAAGGAAAATGTAATTTTAATTCCCTAGAAAATTTTGAACTAATTAGTAAGTAAACATTAAGTACAAACCTAATCAGGTTTGGACCGGTCTGATTTAACCAGCTAAATTTATTACTACACGTATCCGAGGCTAAGCCTCGGAATTGACGAACCAAAAAGTCAGTCTGATGAAGAAAGAAAAAATATTTGGAGAATCTACTGAAATAGAAGAAGCTTGAGTTTAGGGAGAAGAAGAAGCTTGAAGGGGGAGGGTAAAATGGGAAAAATGTCGAAAAAGAAGAAGAAAGGCCGACCACCAAAGGCGGATCTCTCAACACCACGGCGGAGTAAAGTAACAGATCCGCCACCGGAATCTGAACTTCGTAGAAGTATAAGAAGCCGAAATCTGCCATATAGTGATGACCAGTTTTACGATGATATTGAAGGTGAAGAAGAAGACTCTGAAGATGAAGAAGAAGAGGAAGAGAAGAGAAGAAAAAAGAAAATGAAATTAGTATTGAGATTAGCTTCATCTGGTCAAACTAAAGTTGACTCATCACTGTTAACTCGAAATAATGAAACCACCACTACTCCTGCTCCAGATTCTGCTGTTTCTGCATCCTCTTCAGAGTTTGGAGATGATAGTAAACCATATAAGAAGAGAAGAATAAACGGTGATGATGAAGATGCTAATGTTGATGAAGTTAGATCAATTGGATCTGATGATCAAAAAAAGGTACTTTGCACATTACAATTGAAACTAGACAAGAACTGAGTGCAAAAAAGAGTAACCTTTAGTCACTGAGAATACTGATGATTGTGTGATGATATGATATGATATGGTATCCCTTTCACAGCCCAGCTCATGTCTTCTCTCTCTCTCACACTTAAGATTTTTCTAATTGGTCCACTCTCTCTCTCTCTTGATTGTTAACTGTCTGGTCAACTGTCACTACAAACCCCACACAGAATATTAACTGTACTTTCTATCTATATTTCCCTGTGAAACTCTGACTATCTTGCTCTCACAACTCACACACACAATCTCTTTTTTAATCTGTATTACGTATGGATTGTTTCAGGATAGAAGACAGCAAAAGAAGGACACAAGAAGGTCAGAATCTCTTTCAGGTTTGTATTTTACAATCTTGGTAGTGCTTGCTTTTTTCTTTTTTTTCTCTTCTTAAATGTTACGAATTTGAGTAATACAATAAATTTGTTTAATGAATCTGTTTCGGGCATGTATTTAAGAGACTAGGTTATGTTAAAATCATTTATTTATTTTTGGCTTTGTTCTTGTTAGGGATTGAAGGCAACTATTCAAATGGGATGCCGTTGCCGGATAACAAACAAATGGATTTGATTATGGATAAGCTTCAGAAGTATCACTCATTACCCTATCTTTCTGATAAAATGTATTGGGTTAGAGCTTTTGTGATTTTTTTGGGTCTTCATTTGGCAGGAAAGACACATATGGTGTTTATGCAGAGCCGGTTGACACAGAAGAGGTAATTTTTTCTATATATTCGGGACTTGGTTTTGGGTATAATACTACTTTATCTCATGTATACTGCGGAGTCACTCTAAAATAAACTTTGGAAGATTAATTTGTTCTTAGCAGCTTCCAGATTATCATGAAATTATTGAGAATCCCATGGATTTTGGCACCATAAGGAAGAATTTGGAAAAGGGAACATACACAAAGTTGGAACAACTTGAGGTATGTGCTTATGATTTTCAATAGGTTTTATGTGTTTGCCTAGGTCTCTTTGTTGTGCTACCAGCACCAATAGTTTGGGACAGGTTGATTTGCTGCAATGGTTAAAATCGTCACTCTCAGCACCAATTTTAATAGCTTATATAGTATATCATTCCCGTGGATTGGGATTCACTCCCTTTGAACCGTGTACCTTTACTCAGATTAAGTTTTTATAGCGGTCTTTACCGTCTAAGCGTCAACCAACTGATAAACAGCATATTTGAGTGCTTGATTAGTAAGGTAAGGGCTGTTGGCTTTCCACATTATAATGTTCAATGACTCGTTAATGATTTAAATGCAGGCTGATGTGTTTCTGTTATGCTCAAATGCAATGGAATATAACTCTCCAGATACTGTCTACTTTAAACAGGTATATATATTTTTTGCGCTCTAATTCATCTTGTTTCAGTTCTGTTTGTCTAACCTTTCTCTTTATATGAATCCCTTCATTGTTTTGGAAAGGCACGCTCGATACAAGAGCTGGCAAGAAAGATATTCCACAGGTTAAAGGTTAATTTTAAACGCTCTGAGGTGGAAATCAAGATAGAGCAGACAAAAAGATCCAATGTTGTAGTGAAAAAATCGACAAAGAAGACAGCATCCAAAGTAGTACAGGAACCTGTTGGCTTCGATTTCTCCTCAGGTGCAACTCTTACCACTAGGGCCAATCTTGTTAATCAGTCAAACACAACACACGCTGGCAGTTATGGGATGCCTGGCAATTATATTGGTTTTGGAGATCGAAACTCTTTTCTTCCTGAACATAAATATGAAAAGGCTGAGGAACAAGTTTCAGGTATAATAATTTTCCTCTCTCTCACACACATACACACACACACACACATATAAAGAAAACCCGTGCAGTATATAAATGAGGTTATCACTTGATTTATATGACAGTTTCATGTGACTTGTACTTGTAAACCTTATTTTTATCACATGGCATTCTTGAATTTTACTGAACATCACTCAACCAGTGCAGGTTAGAATGAACATTGAAGCTCTATTGTTTTACTTGATCCTCGATGTACACTTGATGCTATTGTCAAAAAATTATCTCAAGCTCTCATCATTTTTTTTGTACCTACTACATTTGCTTTATCTGTATAGGCAAGGGATTGCAGTCTAAATTTGGAAAGAAACCTATTGTGTTGGATGATGATCGACGTGCGACCCACGGTATCACCAGTCAACATTTGGTGAACAAGGAATCAATGTTTACAATTTTTGAGGGCGACACCAACCAGCTGGTTGCAGTAAGTAAAGTAACCAAAACTTATATTTAAATCTTACATTTCTTGAATACTGCACTGAGTTTCATTTTTCTTGAATTAGGTTGGACTTCATACAGATCATTCGTATGCAAGAAGTTTGGCTCGTTTTGCTGCAACTCTAGGACCTGCTGCTTGGAAAGTTGCTTCCCAAAGAATTAAGCAAGTGTTGCCAGGGGATTTTAGATTTGGACGAGGTTGGGTTGGAGAATATGAACCCCTACCAACCTCTATATTGGTTCTTGAAAACAGTATGCTCAAAGAGCTTTCTATAAATTCACAGAAGACAGAGGATATAAGAAAAGATGACCAGATTGTAGAGGATAGTTTGAAGGCTAAACAAAACGTAACTCTTGGCCATGAAACCATAAATTTGCCGAGGGTGTCATCTGCGAGTATATCAGAGGAATTTCCAAGGGAGAGGCACTTTGGTTATCCTATATCAAACGGGTTGAATTCAGGTCTGGTTGGTGTTTCCAGTCCCAAATCTGTGGTTAATGCCATAGGTCAGCAGCAAAATCCTCAAGTGTCAAGTTGTGTTAAACAAGAAAACAATGTGTTAAATCAAGTTGATATGCACTCCTATTCTTCATTCAGAAAGGACCATATGAATGTTGCTTCACGAGAGATGCCCATGAACAACTTACATATGACAACTCCAAGATTGCCTTTAATGGATTCAAGGAACAGGATTCTTTCACAGTCTGCATCTTTCAGTCATCCACAAAGTAATGGGATTGTTGTTGGAGGACTGCCCAATGGCAAAGCTGTGAACAGCCATCCAAGTATTCACAGAGCGACTAGTTTTTCCTCTGATATTGTTCCCAACAAACAGGTTAGACTACCTACTTCATTTCCTCATGGAAATCATGAACAAGGCTTGAGTGACCCAGTTCAGATGCTGAGAATGATGGCAAATAAGACACATAACCAGCAGAATTCCGCAAACCATCCTATGGCTGAGGCTATACAATCAAGAAGAGATGATTCCCTTCCGGTTGCCGCCCCTCCTCAGGCATGGATGACCCTAGGAAACGCCAATCCAGCAAGGGAACGCCAATCTGATTCACTGGTTCACTTTGAATCTGCTGCTTCAGGGGGATTTCAATTGCAGACAGATAAGAATAGTTTTCCTCAGGCATTTCTTCCACAAGCTATGCGCATTGGGGAGAACAACAGACCCGTGTTTTTCCCACAACTAAGGATGATGGACTCAAAATTTCAGGTGCAATCTCCTCGCCAAGGTCTTACCCCACAAACGCAGACAAACAACAAACAAAATACTCTTCCACCAGACCTGAACATTGGTTTTCCATCCTCTGGGTCTCCCGTAAGGCTGTCATCTGGCGTTCTACTTGACTCCCAACTACCAGATCTTGCTTTGCAACTCTAAGATTGTGCTTGTAATGCTGAGTACGGCTATACTTACCCCCGGTTACCTACAGCGGGCAGCTCCTAGTAGTTTCACCAGGAAGCTTGGTAGGTTGGCTTTCATTGCCAAATGAGCAACTACAGTGGATTTATGAGTATGTGTAAAAAGTTCCAAGTCATGTTCGGCTCTTGCATTCAAGATTTGGAGAAATTTATCTGGTTTCAGGCCTAACTGCGAATTACTACATGTCAGGAGGAAGCAATTCAGTCCCAGGTTATGGGCAAGAGCAAGAAAAACATGCCATTCTTCAGAAGTTTCTAAAAACGTGACAAATATGATATAAGGGTAGTTCTCTGTTGCATCTGTAATCGTTTTCCATGGGATCATTGTTCATCCGGAGGATGTTGATTTCTTGTAGAATGTAAAACCGTAGTCATACGATCAGACTTGGCAAAAACCAGAGATCGAAGAGCCAGTTTGAGCAACCCATGTATATTACCATGCACAATGAAATAGAGAAAAAACACACTACAATCAGCTTAGATAAATGCAGTTGTTGAGTAAAACGTGCAGCATTTTTTGTTGCATCTTAGCTGAAATTTATGATATGAAGCTAGCATTATGTTGGTTCTGAATTCAATATCTGCATAATCATTCTGCAGTGAGTTTTTTCTCATGTATGTATATAAGTGTAGGCTCCCATTTCAATCTTAATGTAATACTCATTCCGTATCAGGAAAAAAGTTACTTTCTTTAAATTTTTGTTCCAACAAAAGAGTTATTTTCATTTTTAATATAACAAATTTTCAAAACTATGTTATTATTCTCATTATAAAGATATATATAGTATTAAACTTTTCATTAACATAAATCTGGAAATAAATTATAAAAGTTATTCTCTCTCATCTTGCCTTAACAATTGTACAAATAGAAAAATAACTATTTTCTTAAAACTGAGGGAGTATAATTCATTCTACAAATAAAAAAATAACTATTTTCTTAAAACTGAGGAAGTATAATTCATTGTTGTCCCTAAAACCAATATTTTTATAATATTTGCATATTTGCACAAATATAGGAGACTAATAATGATTGAGCTGAGAAAAGAGCTTGCACATCTACCTCAGCGTCTAGTGGGTGACAGTTTTATATATGTGATCATGCGTAGCCTATTCTACGGGGGTAAAGTAGATCACACCTAGCCTTTTGCCCATCATTTCGCGTGTGCGAAGGCTGCTCATTCCAAACTCACTTGACTGCAAATAGTATTTCCCAAGCGGATTGCCCGACTTACTTCTTCTCGCTGCTCAAGACTCCTCATTAAATGCTGCACATGCACGACGTAGAAGCTGTCTCATAACCGTGAAATCTGGCTTATTAAAGAAGAACGATTTTTTAGGACCTTTTAAAATTTGAGGATCTCCCTCATTTCACTTAGGTCATTCGAAAGTAATTTTTAGTTTTTCATATCCATATAATTTTATTAATAATAAAAATATTCTCACTTAATTAATTAATTGTATCTTAGATTAGTTAAGATAAAATATTTGGGATAAAAAATTAGAGTTATTACGAGGGAGAAGAAGAATTTTAGAAAAAAATAATTAAAACTTAGATTTGGTGATTATTAAATTTAAAATGAAAGATTCTAGTGCAAACTTAGGGTTTTTACGAGATTAACGAGACCACAACGAAGAATATGAAGATTAATGATGTTTGGGTACTCGAGTATACCTGTTAATGTGTTTTTGTTGCTTGAATTGGCTTAAATTTGGTGAAAATATAAAACTTTATAGCTTCGGCAAGCAATAGATAAGTTCGGCTAGTAAAATGAAGAACAAAGGTAGCCGAACTCTCTGAGTTCATGGTAGTAGCCGAACTTAGCTGTTTGTAGTACTAATGATAGTAGCCGAACAATGTGATCCTTAACCGAACTTTTAAAATATTATCAAATATAAAGTTAGGTTAGCTCGATAATATGATTTAATAATCAAACTTGTATGTCTAAACCAAAAACAAAGTTCAGTTAAGATTCTAATTGATACTTTAACCGAACCTTTCTAATTTACCAGGTTTTTTGTGCCAGAAGTTCGGTTATGAATTATTTATTGCAGGTAACCGCACATTTATGATTTCACCAGGGATTTTGGGTGTCAGAAGTTCGGCTAGGTTTGATATTTTACTCCCTAGCCGAACATTACTCTGGAATGTGCAATTCTTAGCCGAATTTTTTCTCCCTAGCCGAACATTAAAACAAAATATCAAAGAATTTTATCAAGTAGAAAGTTCGGCTAGATCGATAATAGGATTAATAACCGAACTTATATGTCCAAAACCCAAAAAACAGTTCGGTTAAGCTTATAATTGCCATTTTAACCGAACCTTTCTCTGTTTTGCATAAATTTCAATGTTTGTTTGCCGAACTTTGTTTAAACAGCCGAACTTTTTGTTTGGTTTGTTATGTAATAGCTTTTATCAACCGATTATTTTTACCGAACTTACGAAATTCATTAACTAAAATTTCAAACCAAGTAACGAAGCATTAACGTCAAATACAAACCAACTAACGAAATCCAAACCATGTTATTATTCTAAAATGCAAACATACTGAAGTCAAACACTCATTCACCACGTCGACGATTGCGTCGAACTCTTTTACCACGTCCAAATTCTTCGTCGGATGGGGTCTCATCTCCACTTGGTTCCATAGTATCAGCATCCGCAGTTGAGCCTTCCCCACTTGGTCCCCTTCTAGTAGCAGCATCAACAGAACTTGAATTTTCCTCTTGTAGTCGACTCCTCTTGGGCGCCTTCGTCTTGCTCGGCTCCACCTCATTGTTCGATATGACCTTCTCTCATTCGTTGTAAAGGGGTGTATGTTCTTTAGTCGACATAGGTTCTCCCTTGAGAATTTTAGCCATCATTTTCCTCAATAGCTTCCTACCCGCCTTAACCTATTCAAAGTTAAACATAAAAATACCTTATTTTAGGTCAAAATTAATAACACGTTGAAAATGATAAAGAGAAGAACTTTATTTACCACACTCTCCAACACCTTCTTCACATCTTCGCCGCAAGTAGGCGTCTTCACGGTTTCAACACCCTTATCTTTCGCATTCGTCTTCGCCCTATCCGCCTTAGCTTGTTGAACATGATTTATAACATATGGATGAGTAATACCTAGATACCATTCCATGTACCCTTCTCCATATGCACTATGGACACCGTCCTCCAAAGATATAAACTCATCTTCATCAATATTGTATTATTCCATGTTGTTCCACATCTCTGGCGATGGCGGTGGCTCATGTCTTGGCTTAAAGAAATTGGCGGTGTTCTTTACCGTGGTGAGGGGTCGGAGTTTTAAAATCTTCCACCACCTTATCCTTAGCTTTACCTTTCAACTTTTTCCTAAAAACAAATCAAAGACTACTTAACTAAATTCGAACAAGAAAGCATGAAGTTGGGATAAAAAAAAAACTTCGGCAAAATCGATATAACCGAACAAAAAGTTCGGTCAACAAGAAAAATGTTTGGCTAACATCCATCATTTTCCTTCAAAAACAGTGTAATGTTCGTTTGGAATGTTAATTTTGGATTAAAAAGTTCGGTTGAAAGAACAAAATATCGATGTAGCCAATCTAGAGAAATAAAAGTTCGTTTGTCCCTAAAATTATTTCTCAACCGAACTGTTCTTCGTGCTCTTAAAAACAGAAAGTTCGATTAAGACTAGAAGGATAAAACACTATGTTCTTAGCCGAACTTTTAACTGAACCTACATTTTGAACCCTAAAAACCATGATTTCTACTCGTATCGACAATAAAAAATGCATGCAATAGAAGGGGTTTGTCGGAAATTACCTTCTAATTTGCATGTTGGGTTGATTAGGATTTGGTTCTTCCGTTTGGGGCTCGATTTCGGGTTGAAGAACTGGCTCTTCAACTTTTTCTTGATTTGCAGTCGCCGCAATCCCAGGATTAGGTCGTACATCTTTTTTACAATGTTTAACACGACTATTTGTAGACGACAAGATTAATCGACGATGAAATTCATTTATGAATCGACGATTAATCGTTTATGGAAGATGAAGAGGGATATATGAGAAGAAGAGTTTTTGAAAAAAAATATAATTATGATTTTTTTTTAGGTTTCAAGTTTATATTTATTTCGGTTTGGATGGTTATTTGGGTGATTATATTAATTATGATAAATTTAATAAAAGTTAATTTAGTCATTTCGTCCTATTAGGACACCAATTAGCTTTGTAGGGCATATGGCCTAAGTAAATAAGGGTCTCCTCAAAAATAGGTTGGTCCCCAAAAAATCGTTCTTAAAGAAGTTGCCTGGCTTATTATGGAAGCCCAACCTCGCTTATTAAGGAAATCCATTTGCTTATTATTGAAGCTCAATATGGCTTATTAAGGAAGCCCAGTGGCTTACTATTAAGGCCCACTTACTTATTGTTGAAGCTCAAATTGACTTATTAAGGAAGCCCAGTGGTTTATTGTTGAAACCCACTTGCTTATTATGGAAGCTCAATCTGGCTTATTAAGGAAGTCCAGTGACTTATAGTTGAAACCCACTTGCTTATTGAGGAAGCCCATCCAGACTTATTATTGAAGCTCACTTGCTTATTGTGGAAACTCAATCTGGCTTATTGTTGAAGCCTATCCACACTTATTGTTGAAGCCCACTTACGTATTGTGGCTTATTATAGAAGCCTAATGATTTATTGTGGAAGTCCGACCAGGCTTATTTTGGAAGCCCAAAGACTTATTTAGAAACCATTCTGAGATAAATACAGATTCGTACTTGATGGTACCGTACCCCACATACTTTACCAAATGTGAAAACTAAGTTTTGTTGACAGTTTACGTAAGATTTAAAAAGGTTGTAGAGAAAGGAAACAAAAACATATAGTTAAGCATAACACAAGAGAAAAGAGAGATGATTTTGTTAAGGGAAAATTGAAAAACATCCCGGATTTAAACTACCAATTAAGGGATATATCTTATAACCGTATAAATTAAGGGATATGTCCCAGCTGTCCATTTTTTCTGTTAAATATATATTTGTGGACAGTTATGCCCTCCACACATAAAACATTTAATGGTTAAAGAGAGGGAAAATTGGAAATATACCCCGGATTTATAAAGTTGATCATGATGGTGATTGATTGACGGAAGCGGGAGTTGATGATGGTGTGAAACCAATTTGAATGTCAAGGGCATAACTATCTAAAAATATGTATTTAACAGAAAAAATGGACGGCTGGGACGTATCCCTTAATTCTACCGTTGTATAACAGATTCCCAACTGATAATTCAAATCCGGGATATATTCCCAATTGCCCCTTTTGTTAAGATATCAGAATCAAACAGACGCAACCAATACGATAACATGGCAGCTGTTAAGACAAATAAAAACCAAATAGAATATCAGCCACACACTATCTAACACATGTCAGGCTCTTACTGGGCACTACAAACAATCAAGCAGTAGAGATAAACACTAATATGTCTAACGCTCCCCTTAAACTGAGCACTCCCATAGTGTATCAGTTGACTCTACAACCTGGAAAAAGAACTTCTTGGAGATCCTTTTAGTGAATAAATCTGTAATTTTTTAACCAATGATGATTAGGAAGGTGTTGATTTAGAGAAAATCTTTAATCCATTTGTGAAAATGATTGCTATGAGACTCATTCTTAGCTTGGCTCTTAGCAAAAATTGGTCCACGTGATAATTAGATGTTTTAAATGTTTTTTTATATTTCTATTTGATGTTTATATGTAACAACCTTCGGATATTGTTTTTGTTAAATTTTTTAACCATATATATACGGAAGAAGTTAATATATGGTTTGAAACAAACTCCAAAAACTTAGTTTAAACTCCAAGAACTTAGTTTGATGAGTTCGGTTTTCTTTTGCTTCATCGTGGTTTTGTCAAGTCTTCTTGTTATTCATATGTTCTATTGAGTTACTTCGAACTTCAAAAGGTATCTTATTTATGTAGCTGGTGGTGAATGATGGACTTAGACTTAGAGCATCAATACTACAACTCGATTAAGAATTAGTCTAGGCAGATAAAATGCATCAAAAGGCACACTTGAAACCATTCATAATAGAAAGAAAAGTTTAGAGAAATCGAAGGTATTGAGTTAAGAGATTCTTCTCATTTCTGTGGTGTTCGTGATTTGTGAGTTAATTGATTCGAGATGGTATGGGATAATATAGATTGATTGTCTCCAACGAGTAGACTGATCCGTTTTTTATGATGTGCTTTGATTTTAGAGCACCGAACAATGTTTCTTTTTCTTCTGCTCCATGTTCTGAGATACACAATATCAGAGGTGTGATTGTACGTCATGGTTCACTTAGTTTGCGGTATGGATATACATCCTTTCTTATCTGACTCTTCTGGTTGTATTCCTCATAGAGAAGGAAACAAAGACCGAGTAGTAGCTGCTCCTTGATACATATTATAATTATTGTTTATGTTCCGATATCTTGAATTTGAACGCGAACCGTTAATCAAAGGCCCTATAGCTACCGTTAATCCCCTTGGTAGCAACAAGTAATGAGATAATCGAGAGTGCCATGGTGCGTGTAGCAATGTGAGATTGACACGTAGACTTGTACCAAGATTAATCTTTATGGTAACCACTAATATTGAATTAAAAGTTCTTGATAGAGGAAGTATATTCTTATTTGTAGCAGCAGTGACGATATCGAGCTGCGGTGCGAGATGACATCTTGTCTTTGGCTTTACTCCTTTATTCTGAGAACAACCTCGAATATCAATAATCCTAGCATGAGAAGACATGTTTGTATTCAATGACATAAAAGAGAAACAAATCTTATCTGTGATTTTATTCCAAGAAGATATTGACTGTGGTCTGCCATATTGAACTCGAGCTGCAGGTTTGAGTTGCACAGCTGAAGCATGTGCAATCGGAGGCGTTGTTCTCAAGGACGTATCTATGTTATATCTGACCTTATGTTGCAAGATTCACAATGAATACTTCTGAAGACACCGAAGACGCCCGTATAGACCACGAATTTTAATGAAAGTGAAATCATGTATATACAATGACGTTTTGGATGACCTTTTTATTACGGAAAAATCTTTTCCCTTAGTCAGCATCAAAAGATGTCGGTGGAAAAATGATTACCCCATCACTCCTTAAGATGCATATAGATGGATCTAATTCCTCCAGTAAAAGATAAAAATCATGTCGAAAAAGTAGGGGTATCTGTAAAGACACTCTGATGCTTAAGTCAGAGAGAGTTCTATGTAGGTAAGTTCAGGAGAAAATAATAGAATTTGTGTATCTTTTGAGTTGGATTTCAGCCTCTATTTATAAGTAGAAATCAAATCTAGTTGTAGTTATTCCAAATAATCACCTAGATTTATAGTTATCTTAAATAACCACCAGGATTTGTACTTATCCTTTTAGTATCTGTATATACATTGGAAGATCCATATATATCTTGCCAATATTTTAATCAGTAGAGGGTTTGATGTTCCAAGCAACTACGAGTTTTATTAGGTAGGGGAAGATGCAAATCATATTTATCTCCATTCTAACTTCTAATTCATATGCAGTCTGATCTGACCTGCTGCCGAATGTTAGAGACTGGCCGTGGGTGTTGCCATGTTTAGTTAGTCAACTTACTTGTCAATTACAACAAAAAACTTTTACAGGTTTTGGGGAGAATAGTATGGAATTCCACCCTTCTACCTGTGATATAATCAATTTGGAAAGAACGAAATAATTGAGTTTTTTTGGAGAAGATATCATCACCTGGGGATATTCCGCGTAAACCAAAGTCGATGGTTTCTTCTTGCATTAAGTTATTCCACCTGAATTTTAACTTCGATGTTTGGATTTATAGTTGGAACCCCCTATGTATTTAGTAATAACCTTTAAAATAGTTACAATCTACTTACATCTATTTTATATGCTGACAGATTGTTATTGGTTTCTTAATATGTGTAGGAGAATAATTATTAGTGTCGGTTAGTTTACGTTCGCAAACAATCAATTTTTTTTTATATCTGTTGTTTGTCTGTCATTTAGCGTGTAAGAGAATTCTTTCTTTCAAGAACATTTTCTGTACATAGATCATTTTTCTGATCTTCATTTTTAATTTATTGAATTCATTTCTTGTTTACATCTTCTCAGGGTTAATCGATTTCATTTTTTCAACTGCTCTCTCTTCGTTCTTGAATATCCTGTTTTAGATATAGTTTTTCATTTTTCTGTTTCTTCTTGAATGATTTGTGAATTTCCATCATCTTCAATGGAGAACCTAACGTCAAATTCAATCACTAATAAGGTTCCTTTAACTCAATTGACCAATTTTGTTAATCTAAAATTGAAGGAGGATAATTTTCTCACTTGGAAGAATTTTATGCTACTTGTGATATGCAAATACAAGATCATGAAGTTTCTGGATGGTACTTAGCCGTGTCCTAATCAGTTTACTAACCAAAGAAATTTTCTTAATAGTATTGAAAATTCGAGTTACACAGATTGGATTGATGAGGATACAACAATTATTATGTGGATTCACTCATTCATATGTTGTGATTGCATATTTTGCTTCTTCTCCTACTTCACATCATCTATACAAGCATTGAGAAAAGTTTTGCTAGATCTTATTCCACTCATTGTATTAAATTGCGCACTAAACTTTTGGCTGTTAAACAATGATCAAAATCCGTTCCTGCTTTAATTGATGAAATCAAATCTTTCAGTGATCAACTTGCTGCTGATGATGAGACTGTTTCTGATAAAGATTTAGTTGTAGTTACACTTGTCGCATTAGCATATGACTATATTCCTTTTGCAACTTCCATGAGACATCGTAATCCCCCTGTCTCTAGCATAGAGCTTCACAATAATATGATTAGTGAGGAAGTTGTTGTTAGTTAGAGAAATAATGTTTTACTCATTGAGTCCACAAATAGAACCTTTGCTGCTCAAATAAATTCATATAAATCTTTTGGTAGAGGCAATAGTGCAAGATCTGGTGGTTTTATGCATAATTTTGGTAGAGGTGAAGGTCGATTTTGTTCCTTTCAATTTTGTAGAGGTTGTCCTTCTTTATTAGGTAGAGGATCTAGTTCTCATACTTATGCTTATGCTTCTAGACCACCTATGGATGTTCAACCTACTGCTACACCTTCTCTTATCTGTCAAATATGAGGAAATTTGTCATGGTGCATTAGAATGTAGAAACATGCTAACTTTTCATATCACAATATTCATACACCTAATCACCTAGCTGCTATGTTGGCTTCTGAAAATATAATATGAGAAAATCCTTGGTATGCTGACACTGGTGTTAATCATCATATTACTTCTGATAAGACTGGGCTACAAGTAGCTTCTACTTATGAGGGTGTTGATGAGATACAAGCTGCTACACTGAAAGGTATGTCCATCACTCATACTGGTTTTTCTTTGAAGTCTATACAAAATCACATATTTAACTTGATCAATCTACTTTTAGTCCCAAATGTTGATCAAAACTTACTTTCTGTTCACAAGTTCACCTCAGATAATCATTGCTCAATAACTTTTGATGCTTCTGGTTTTTATGTAAAGGACTTGTCAACTGGGACGATAATTTTATAAGGCCCTTAATAATAGACTTTATCCACTTCACTTCATTCATCATTCACACAATAAGGTCTTTCTGGTATCACTACTACTATCCCCTATGAAGTTTGGCACAGAAGACTTGCGCATACATCATTTCAGACTATGAAATATTTTTCTAATTCTCTGCCTTTACTTCAATCATTAAGTCTCATATATTCTGTAGTGACTGTCAATTAGGTCACAAAATCCCTTTTACACTGTCCATACATTGTAGCAGTACTGCTCCTGTGGAGTTATTGCATATGGATCTTTGGGTTCCTAGTCATGTAATGTCTATTTCTCGAAGGTGTTCTTTCAATTTAAGGCTCAAATTGAGAAATAAATGCAATGTGATATAAAAGTAATTAGAACTGATGGTGGAGGTCAGTTTCTACACAATGAATTGACTACTTTTCTAGCTGATCATGGTATTAGGTATGAGCTTTCTTGTCCACATACATCTGAACAGAATGGTGTATCAGAATCTAAGCATATACATTTAGATGATGTTGGGAGGACTTTTCTGGTTCAATATGGTCTTAGTATTATATTTTGGGATGATGCTTTCACTATTGCCAATTATACTATCAATAGATTTCCTACTAGATCAATTGGTTTTAAAACTCCATATGAAATGTTATTTCATAGTGCACATGACTATACTTTTTTCAGGACTTTTGGGTGTTTATACTTTCCTTAGCTAAAGCCTTATGTACCTAATAAATTTGCACCTAGGAGTATCTCGTGCATCCTCCATGGCTATTGCTCATCTCAGAAAGGTTATAAATGTTGGATCCCGCTACTGGAAGAGTTTATGTTTTAAGGCATGTAATATTTCAGGAAACTGTTTTTCCACTCAAGAGGCCTTTAACTATTTTTGACTATATGATCCCTGCTTCAACTGCACCTTAATCTGCTGAGTTTTCTGTTAATATTGATTCTGCTCCAGCTGCATCTGCAATTGCTCAATCTTCTTCAGACTCTGGTGGTTGGTCTCAATGTAGTTAATATCGGTCGTACCGGCCGATAATATCGGAATTTATCGTGTATCGGTCTTTAACCTAGACGATACGTAAAATATCCTCGACAAATGAATATTCCAATTATATCGTCCGTATCGGGTGATAATATCGGTAAGGATACAAATGTATTTATTAACATTGTTGTTGTTTTTTTTTTCCTTTTTTTTTATTTTTTTCTTCTCATATAAACTATATGTTTGTGGATATTAGGTTATCAAGTAAAACTAGTTTAATTGAGTTTTGACATTATAAATGTCTTCCATTAAAACTTTGAGTAACATAATGCACATCTACCTATAAATTATAAAATTAAAAGTTAATTGTGTATCACCGATAAAATACGATATAACCGTTTTTCTAGGTGTATCGCACCTCGCCGATACGATACCGATACACGATATTAACTACTGTGGTTCCTCTCATACTCGTGTTCAGAATGATCACCAATGACTACAAGAGGTAAAACTGGAATTTTTAAACCAAAATTTTATTCTAGTAAACATTCATTTACTTCTGCTATTGTAGCTAAGATTTCCACCTCCAACACCCACTTGTTTAGTCAAGCTAACAAAGACCCAAATGGAGACTTGCTTTAGTTAAGGAATACAATCCATTGCAGGATGCCAATACTTGGTCTAAGGTACCATTTCATCTATCTATAAATTTGGCTGGATGTAAATGAGTATTTAGGATAAAACACAAACCAGATGGTACTAATTGTTAGATATAAAGCTAGATTAGTTGCTAAAGGCTTTCATCAACAAGAAGGTTTAGCTAAGATTCCACCTCCAACACCCACTTCTGCTATTGTAGCTAAGATTCCACCTCCAACACCCACTTGTTTTAGTCAAGCTAACAAAGACCCCAAATGGGGACTTGCTTTAGTTAAGGAATACAATCCATTGCAGGATCCAATACTTGGTCTAAGGTACTATTTCATCCATCTATTAATTTGGCTGGCCGTAAATGAGTATTTAGGATAAAACACAAACCAGATGGTACCATTGTTAGATATATAGCTACATTAGTTGCTAAAGGCTTTCATCAACAAGAAGGTTTAGATTATTCTAAAATATTTATCCGTGTTGCTAAACCTACTACAATCAGAGTTGTCTGAGGAGGTGTACATTTCTTCATGGGGACTTGTATGAGGAGGTGTACATGCCTCAAACTTCTGGCTTTATTGATCATGATCACCCCACTTATGTTTGCAAGATGCATAAGTCTTTGTATGGACTCAAGCAAGCTCCAAGGGTTTGGTATGCCAAATTGATGCAAGTCCTTCTTTCTTATGACTTTGTTCTCTCAACAGCTGATTCTTCATTGTTTATTCATAAGCAAGGTTAAAAGAGAACTTTTATGCTAGTATATGTTGATGATATCCTGGTCATAGGGAATTCAAAGTCTTATTGCTATGATGTTATCACTCAAGTTCAAGACCACTTTCCTATAAAAAATATGCGTGATTTACATTATTTTCTTGGTCTTAAGGTCAAAAGAAATTCTTCTGGTATTTTTTTATCTCAAACAAAGTATACCTTGGATTTGTTGGAAAAACATTTTATGACTGGAGCCAAACCTTGCACTTCTCCAGTTCCTGTCAATTTTAAACTTCAAGCTTCCTCTGGTGATATCCTTTCTGATCCAACCTCATACAGGTCTTTGGTGGATGCACTGCAACACTTGACCTGGACAAGACTTGAAATATGCTTTGATTTTAATCAGGTCTGTCAACATATGCAGAATCCAACATCTGAGCATATGGTTGCAGCTAAGAGGATCTTAAGATACATAAGGGGCACTATTTATTTTGGAATATTGTTTACTAAAGGTTTAACTGCAGTTCATGGTTTCATTGATAAAAATTGGGCTGGAGATCCTATTTATAGAAGACTACTGGAGGCTATTGCATTTTCTTTGGCTCAAATCCTATTTCTTGGTCTAGTAAAAGGTAGACTATAGTTGAAAGGTCCTCTACTGAGGCTGGATTTCGTATTTTGGCCAATTCTGCTGCTGAGGTAATTTGGATATGCAAGTTAATTAAGGACATACATATTTTTATCCAAACTGCACCATTTATTCTCTGTGACAACATCAATGCCATATCCTATTCATCTAATCATGTGTTCTACACAAGGATGAAGCATTTAGCGGTTGGCTACAACTTTGTTCGTGAACTAGTTCAATCCTAGGATTTGCACATCTTCTCTATTTCAAAACTTGAACAGGATGCTGACATCTTTACTAAAGGTTTGTCAGTCCCAGACTTTGCTCTTCTTAGAGGCAAATTGAAAGTGCATCCTTTATCTGCCACAATCAGTTTGAGGGGGCTAATAGCAATTAAAATAGTTACACCTTGCTTACATCTATTTTATGTGCTGGCTAATTGTTTTTGGTTTTTTTATATGTGTAGGGTAGCAATTATTAGTGCCGGTTAGTTTACATTAGCAGATAATTATTTTCTCTTTTATATCTGTTATATGTCTGTTATTTAACGTGTAAGAGATTTTTTTTTTTCAAGAATATTTTCTGTACGTAGATCATTTTTGTGATATTCATTTCCAATCTATTGAATTCATTTCTTGTTTACATTCTTTTACTATATCAAATCTATTATTTAGGATCTAACACGACTGAGGTAGCTTTTAAGTATCTGGGAATTAGAGGTGAGAGCTTTATTTGGGTTAAGTTTAGGGTTTTGGTTAAGTATCTGCTCTAAAGTTTGCCCATTTCCGGAAAACTTTACTCACCTTTCCAAAAGAACGCAATCTGTATTGATTATGACAAGTTTCCACCTGATTGGGAATTTCTTGATAGGATCTGTAACTGTGGTTTGCCCAAGTGTAATTGAGTAACAAATTGCAACCCAATGTTATGTCACATTTGGCGGTCATGTCACATTTGTATTCGAGTATGTGACGTAATAAAACTTTAGCAGAAAGAAAGTTTGGAAACTAAAGGCAGATCAAGGAAGGAAACGCGTAGAAGAGGGAATTAGAAAACACGTAGCATGCATTGGAGTAGTACCCGGGCCGAAAATAAAGCTCTCACCTCTAAATTGCTTTCCTCCTCCTCTGCTGCTTTTTGCCCAAAGGAAAATATTTTTATCCTAAAACCCTCTACCCTTCTTCCCTTTTGTTGGTCCCACTTCATCCCCATTTCTCTCAGTGGGTCCCGTAGAGCCACTCCAACGTCACCCTTCTGGCCCCACAAAACATTTCTCTCTTTCTTTTTCTGTCCAAAATCACAATTTCATTTCTTGACTCTCGAGTCTCGAGGTGTCTCCTCTGAAATTCAAATATTTCTGATCCTTTACCCTCTAAATTCTTTTCATCTCTTTCTCTGCATTTCTCTCTCTCTATATATATATTTTCCCTCCTACAATAATTTTCCGTTCCTCCCCAATTTTTTTCTCCTCGGTTTTCATAAAGAAAACAAAGAATCAATACAAACAGAGGAACCCATAGACAAAACTCTTTGTATATCTCTGAATAATTCTCTCCTTCTTCTCTCATATTTTTCATACTTAGAGAGAGAGAAAGAGGAGAGAAATCATCTTTGGTTCTCAATCTATTCATCAATCTATTCATCAATCAATCTTAAACAATCCATCATCATAGGTACAAAATCAAATCCATAAACTAACAAAGGGTAATTGAATCATTTCTGTATGTGAAGGGAAAGAAAAAAAGGTAAATGATGACAAACAACAAACATAGTAACTCAACGGATGTATCATCTGGTGGTGGTGGTGGTGTTGCATTAAAGAAAGGGCCATGGACTGCTACAGAGGATTCCATTTTGATAGAATATGTAAATAAACACGGAGAAGGCAATTGGAATGGTGTTCAGAAGAATTCTGGTTTGTCTAGATGTGGTAAGAGTTGTAGGCTTCGTTGGGCTAATCATTTAAGACCTAATTTAAAGAAAGGATCTTTTACACCTGATGAAGAACGTCTCATTCTTGAACTTCACTCTAAACTTGGCAATAAATGGGCACGTATGGCTGCACAGGTGGGTTTCTATATTTATTAAATTAAATTATTACCATATATATTGTAGGTGATCAATCTTTTTCAATTGTACTTTATTTCCCCTGTTTCATGATCAATTATTTTTTGTTCATGTAGTTACCGGGAAGAACAGATAATGAGATAAAGAACTACTGGAACACGAGAGTTAAGCGAAGGCAACGAGCCGGGTTACCTTTATATCCGAATGATATGCATAAACAAGGGATATCTACGTTCCACCATAACCACTCTTATCTCTCACAACCTCCTCATAACTCATCAAATTTCTCTTCACTGTCTTCAGCTCAGCAACAAAAACAGAATTTTGGGACTCCACTTTCGCTTTTTGAACCTTTGAATCTTTCATCACCTACATCTTATCCTGCTCAGAAAAATAGTACTCATTTTCTATCAACACCCATTAACGGTTTCAAGCGTTTTAGAGGTAACAACTATGGTTTCTCTCATTCTGACTATTCTAATTCGACGTCTTTGTTTAATCAGAATTTATCTAGTCAATTGTTACCACCACCTTCAATTCAGTTCAATCTTGGGAATTACGATCTTAATTCACAACAAACTATTATGCAAAGTCAATATGATTCTACGAGAACATTGGCGCCAGATTTCTCCACGAAATTGGAGCTCCCTTCAAACCAATTGTCACAATCAGCCTCGAACGCTGATTATCAGATTAATGATAGTTTGTCAATACGAAGCAATAGTGGATTATTAGATGCTTTGATTCAAGAAGCCCAAGCTATGGGTAATGGGGAGGATATGAAAAGAGATGGATTATCGTCTGAGCATGGAGATAAATGCAGGAATCATGATAATGCATTAGTTGGAGATGTTCCAAGTAGTAATGGTACACCCCCATTAGGATCGCTAGGAGGACAAGACTGGAATGATTCTAGCCCTAACCATTCATCTGTTGGTGAGTTAATATGTGTATTTCGGTTTGTTGTTTCTGATTTTCAGATTCTTACGAGTTAATTATTAGCTTACACCGCAATATCATATTTCAATAATTTTGCATTAATTCTTTTTGCTCGAGTAATCTTTAACACTCAAATATGAGATTCATAATCAATAGTTTATAAATTTTCAGGAGAAAAGAGAAAACAACCAACAGATATAGAGCTAAAGTCAGCGGTTGAAGAAGACGATGATTTGTCGAATCTGCTAGATATAATTCCATCAACAACGTTAGTTTCGGATTTCTATAATGATGCTGGTGAGATTTCAAATGGACAGTCATCAGGAGTAACAGATGAAGATACTGGCTTAGATATGCAGCAGTTACCTTCATCCATAAAAACGACGGAAACCAACACCACCATGTCTGTGAACCATGACTGGACTACTGGTGGTTGGAACAACTTGCCTGAAATGTGTTAAGGATGAATATTATCTTCATTATGGGCATTATGTGATTTTAACGGTGGGAATATAAGTACTGAACTGTTAAAGTTTTTTCTATTTTTTTTTGGTTTGTTAAGTTTATACTTGTGAACGTTGTTTCTTTATATTCAGATTTGGACAGATAATATATATAGTTCTGCATTTAGCAAATTAGCTCAATATGGCTAGCGCTAGAATACTCAAATGGCAATTCGGGTTTGTGCAGTACGATTAATCCTTGATTACTAATTACAGAAGGTTCTAATTATATATATCAATCTAAATCTGGTCGCCAAGAATTTGTCAATTCATGTACCGTACATGATCAAACACATTATAAGCTGACACCCACAGTTTTGCTCCGGCATCTCGCCTTTTTTTTGTGTGTGTGTGGTGGAATCTCGCCTAGTTTAGTTGTCTTCTTGTAATTTTGGAAAACAGTGAAAGAAAAAACCAAGAAAAATTCAGAAAAGCTATTTTAGGCTTTTTAAGCTGGATATCTATGTTTCTAGAATGGTAGCCAGAGAACAAAGGGTTTTTGAAAACCGGTTCAGGATCCTCTCTGCCTTGAAACCTTCTGTGCCTCTGTATTCCTAATCACTGATTGCCACGTTGGTAATTATAACTACCTGAAATGAATTTGAAACTAATTTTTCATGATATGTTTATCTTATAAATCTCTACATCCCTATTAAAACTGAGCGTATTCCGAGACGTATTAGATCATCATCTACCACTTAAAATTAAATTTTATGCATGGTGAGGTTTCGTATCTCGAAATGCGCTCAATATTTTTTTGTAGGAATATAGAGCTTTATAAGAAGAATATATCATCAGAAAATTAGATTCAAATTTATTCCCATTTAAATTTTATAAAGAAATAACGTTAAAATATTAAGATAATATCATTCTAATTATGTTATTGGAATATTTCCTTACCTAATTGGTACATTATTTTTAAACATGATAAAAAAGAAAAATATATATTGCTCCATTAATTATATTAATTATCAAATTTGAAGGGATATAGTTACAGATCCCTGTCATTCTCTTTTTTTTTTTTCATTAATTATAAAACTTCAGTACACGTACAACGAAAAAGATGATAAATGGAGATAAAGATCATAGTCTATATGGTGCCCAGAGACTATCCAATGGACAAGGCTGATTAGAATATAGTCGATAAAGATCATAGTCTATATGGTGCCCAGAGACTATCCAATGGACAAGGCTGATTAGAATATAGTCTTTAATGGTTTCCAGTTTTCCTTTACCACCCCAATAAATAAAGTTAATTGATTTTTTTTTTATCGATCAAAAGGAAATTCATTAAAGAGGAGGTACTTAAGAGGGGTACCTCAAACCAATGAAGACAATCGGGAACCGAAAAAAGAGAAACAAGGGAAAAAGTAAAAACACACCAAACGACACACGTCTAACGACTAAGCTAAGGAGGGCGAAATAACGAATCCCATAATGCTACTATCACATTTGCCGTTAGACCTAGCATTCTTGTCTTAGCTTCGGCCCAAAAGAACGCTTGAAGTTTAATGTTTCTAATGAGGCTTCCCAAATGCTTCTTCCTGGTATGGAAAATTCTTGCATTCCTTTCCTTCCAAACACACCACCAAATTGATACCGGAATGTTTCTCCAAACTCTATCGAGCCTTTCAACTCCCCAATTGGCGCTCCAAGATTTTACATTGAGATTGATGTTAGAAGAATAATTCCAATGCCCCTCAACTCCTTCTAGAAAGTAGTCCCAAATTCGACGGATCCTCCAACAATCATAAAATAAGTGAGTACTAGTTTCATCGTTTACCTCGCAAAAACAACATAAACTAGAGACATCCATCCCCCTTCTAATGAGCTTGTCCTTAGTCAAAATCCTGTCATGAGAGAGAAGCCAAAGAAAGAAGTTGATTTTGCAAGGGTAATCCCGACTCCACACAATCTCGGAAGCATAATTTGAGTCATCTAGATCCTCTTCCCTTCTAATGCCATCCTTGACCGCATAATAACCATGCTTGTTTCCGACCCAAAATCGGCTATCCAACACACCTTCTTGAATAGAAACGAAAGAAAGAAGGTTGGAAATGGTTGAGACTTCACGCGAGATGGAGGGAGAGAATCTTCTTCGAGACATAAATTTCCATCGAATGCTATCACCGACTACTTTATACATACTTGCCACCACTAAATCCTTGGTCTCTGAGGCTTCATAGGCTAGATAGAACAAGTCGCATAACCTTCCTTCACCAATCCAATGGTTTTCCCAAAATCTAGTTTCTTTTCCCTCGCCAATTTGAATTTAATATTATTTTTAAAATCATTGAGCTCTTTGTAGATATTAAACCAAAGATTACCTCCTTTGGGTCCCTTGGGTTGGAGAGTTTCCCAACCAGTTGAGGTTTCACCAAACTTTTTCACTATGATCTTCCTCCATAATGCTTATTTCTCTACTCCAAACCGCCACCACCATTTTTTTAGTAAGGCCGAATTTACTTGCTTGGCTCTTCTTATGCCGAGGCCCCCTGTATTCTTTGGTTTACTCACCAATTTCCAACTAACATTGTGAATTCTTTTAGTATTTTCGTCATCTTCCCATAAGAAGTTCCTCACAATTTTATCAAGCTTCTTAGTAATTGAACAAGGTGCAAGAAAGAGGGAAAGATAATAAAAAGGAAACTAGCTAGGACACTTTTAATGAGAGTTAATTTACCTCCTCTTGCCAATGTTTTTCCTTTCCAAGAAGAAATCTCTTCGCACAACCATCAATAATTTTTTCCCACTTTTGTGAACCTCTAGCCTTATCTCCCAATGGAAGTCCAAGATAAATACTAGGAAGATTTGCATAATTGCATCCCAACATGTTTGCATAATTTTCGGCTCCCTCTTCGATCGCAATTCCATACAAACTTCTCTTGGAGAAGTTAATCTTCAAACCCGAAACTAATTCGAAACAAAGAAGAAGGTACCGAAGGGAGTCGACTTGCTCCTCCTTGGCGTCTAGGAAAATAATAGTGTCGTCGACGAATTACAAATGATTGATTTTTGTTCCCCCCTCCTTAACCGAGAACCCCAAAATTTGATCATTATCTTGTGCTTTGCACAACATACAACTAAGCACTTCTCCAACAATTGTAAAGAGAAAAGGAGAAAGAGGATCTCCTTGACGAATCCCCTTTTTACTACCAAATAACCGATAGGGGAGCCATTGACAAGAACCGAGAACTTAGCGAAGGATAGACAATTTCTAATCCAAGCTCTCCAAATACCTCCAAACCCCATTTTGTAGAGCACTTCATTTAGAAAATTCCAATTTACATTGTCAAAAGCCTTCTCAAAATCTAGCTTGCAAACCAACCCCGGAATATTAAGCCTAATTCTAGAATCCACACATTCATTTGCTATTAAGGCTCCATCAAGAATTTGTCTTCCCTTGATAAAACTAGATTGAGAAGAAGAAATAAGGGAAGGGAGAAATACCTTAAGACGCTCCGCCAAGACTTTTGAGATGATTTTGTACACACTCCCAACGAGACTAATTGGACGGAAATATTTAACTTCTTCTACACCCGGCTTCTTTGGAATGAGAGCAATGAAATTGTTTTTCAAAGACGAATGAAGGATATTGCGGCTATGAAATTCCTTAAAAATCTTCATTATGTCTTATTTAATAAAGACCCAACAAACAATAAAAAATTTCATGGGGAAACCATCCGGGCCCGGAGCACGGTCAATACCCATCCCTTTAATGGCATTCTTCACTTCCTCTTCACTAAAAGCTCTCTCTAACCAAATGCGGGCATTCTCGTCAATACTCTTAAGGCGCATATTTTTGATCCTCGGCCGATTGTTTGAGATTTCCTTGAAGGCGAATTCAAAGTGCTTGACGATTCCCGCTTTAATTGCATCTTTACTACCGGTCCAAAGCCCATTGATTTTAAGATTGTTGATGTTGTTTCGAGCTCTATGACCCTTTACCACACGGTGGAATTGTTTGGTGTTTCAGTCTCCGTCTCTTAAGTATCTTATTCTAGATTTTTGTCTCCATAATATACTTTACCTACGATGAGCCAAATCAAAATTCACTTTGGCCGTCACTAGCAAGTCTTATTCTCCTAAGGAGAGACCCCTACCATATTCAAGATCGTATAATTCCTTTAACTTGTTGAGATCCGTGTCCATAGCCCTATCAACACACCCAAACACTTCTTTATTCCACACTTTTAACTTTTCCTTTAAGGCGTTTAGCTTCTTGACAAAACATTCTCCGGCCGTACCTACAAAAGAAAAAGATTCCCACCAATATTTCAAGAGGGGGATAAGGTTAGTGCCCTCGAGCCAAGCTAATTGAAACCGAAATGGACAAGTGCCCCAATCCGGGTCCAAGTCGCCTAATTCGATGGGAAAGTGATCCGAGAAAGGTCTTGCAAGGCGTTTGAGAGCAATATTTGAGAAATGATCTTCCCAATCCGAGGAGAAGAGAAAACGATCTAACTTGCTCCTCTTATTCGGCGGTATTCCCCAAGTATACTTAGCGCCGGAGAGAGGTAAGTCCACGAGATCAAGGTCATTTTAAAGATCGTTGAAGAGTCTCATAGAGGATGAGACTCTACGGCAACTTCTACATTCCTCCATGAATCTAGTGTCGTTGAAGTCACCACCAAAAAAAAGAGGAAATACCTCCCAATTAGCGATCTCCATACGAAAGCTTTTCTTCTCTCGCGCATTGCAAGGGCCATACACCCCAATGAGAGCCCAACGAAAATTATCATCCACATTTCGGCATTGAATACTAATGGAGAAATTTCCTTCGAGAGAGTTTTCCACTTCAATCAAATCCGAATTCCATATCAACAAAATTCCTCCCGATCTTCCAAGAAAATGAAGCGCCACCCATTTACACGGAGAAGAGCCCCAACATTGTCGCACAATCGCATCACTACAATAGCTAAGCTTAGTTTCTTGTAACATAAGAATAATAGGTTTCCATCTCTTCACAAGCTTTTTTAGTTTAGAGTGTTTATCCGGGGCTCCAAGCACGTTAACATTCCAATAAATTAACTTAAACATCACAATAAAATATATACCCAAGAGATAAGACGAGAGAGCCCAAGCATCAACGACCTAGCTTGTAGATCTATCTCCCATGTCAATATCATCTTTAAAAGCATGCACGTGAGAGAGAATGGAAATTGAAATAAAATTTATTTCTTTGTTGGAGAATTCAATCCCCGAGCAATTACCGGATTTCTTAAGTTTATCGAAGAGAAACTTGAGTTTCTCGTGGATTTCATTAGACATCTCCAAATTTTCACCCACTATGCGATGAGAGCTTTCGATTCCATCATTTGATATCGACACCGTCCCCAAGACACGAGAAGTCCTTGGATTCCTTGAACGGAGCATTTCGACCAAAGTTGTCTTGCTCGGATTTAGAATCCCCCTCCAAAACTCTATTGCTTCTTTTGCTTGAAACCTCCTCAAATGAAGAATTGGAGAGTTTGGTCTTTAGCTTCTTCTTAAGTTGTCTCAAAGAGGAATTGCCCAATGGGTCTGAAGTTGAATCATTACTTCCAGAGGAAAATCCCGTTGGAATTGGGTTGGGGGATTCGCAACAACCAGGCCTGGGGTAGCAGAAGAAGAAATCATGCCTAAATGATCAGCTGCGTCGACTAGTCTAGATTTGTTCTCGTCTTCCTGACCCACTAGTTGTGGTTGAGATGAGCCCACTGAGAGTGGACCAAGACCAACGCCAACTATCTTGTCTTCTTCTTCTCGCACGGCCGCTCAGTTTCTCTGTTTTCATAAACCGGTTCCAACAGAAAATTTGAATTAAAGGTATTCCGTACCAGGACAGAAACATGTGGTGTATGTGGCTTGATTTGATTGGGTCTTCCAGCTGCACCCAATGAGATCCTGCCAAGCTCATCTGACGCCCCACCAATCCAGATTTTCTCTGCGATGCCCACTCCCCCTCTTCCATATAGACTAGATGGGTGTCCAATCAGCGAAAGGGTTTTTTCCTCCAATCCCACAGCAACATGTGATCTGTCTTCTTCATGAACACCGGTGGTTTCTTCCCTTTTCCGGCGCCATACCCTTTTGAATTTTTGAGTCTGTCTAGACCCCTCAATGGAGATTGAATGGAACATGGGGTTTGAGGGTTCCAGAACTTCCCCAATCAGCCGAATTTGTCCCCATATTTTAGTGTTCTTTAGATTTAGTTCTTGGCACCGGATACCGTTACTTACCGGCCCCTTCACTTTCAGGCGAATTTCGGAGAGATTGGAATCCAGAGATGTCTCAGGGCATACTTCAACAAGCCCTCCAAATAGTTCGCCGATGTCCTTGAAAGAGTAGTATTCCCAGAGGTCAAAAGGGATTCCTTTGATGCCAATCCAGAGATGTTTAGTTTCCAGCGGATTAGGTTTGTGAATTTGATTAATTCCTGCGTACCAGGGATATATATAGATCAAGAGGACTCCGAAGTGCCCACTTCTTATGCTCCTGATTCTCAAAAATTCTTTATGAGTCTTAATTGTGAATACTGTTTTGTTCCTGTCGATTGGCTGAATATCAAAGCCGAAATACCATTCGAACTTAGATAACAACCAGGCTCCCACATCTTTCCATTGAAAGTCCATGTAATTTATTTCTACAACCATAGTTCTCTGCCACAAGGAATGGAGTTCCTGATTGGGATTAGTGACTAACTTGCTAGCATTTTCAATAGGCAAGTTCAAAGAACAGTTTTCAAACTGGCTTCCAGGTTTTAACTCTTTCCTTATAGGTAAACCCCAAGAATGTCCCTTCCTAAGCTCCTGACCGGAATAGAGTACATGATGTCCTCCATAAGCTTACCAGATTTCCTCCATCCTTCCCTATTGAAACCGGCTGGAAATAAGTGGATGGACGGAAAATCTCTTTTATGAGAAACTTTCAATCTAATAAATTCTTCATACTCATTCTCATTTCTGGAGACCGACATCCATTCTTCTTGGTCCTTAAACTCTCTACCGCCTTGCTTACCACCGCAACTTTCAGCCTCCTCCTTGAACACCTGCTTCAGTCATTCTCCCCCTTGAAACTGATCCAACAGAAGCTTCTTCTTTTCCCTGACCAAATAGCTAAGTGAATAATGTTATTTGAGCCCTTCATTCCCGATGATCCTCCGATTTTCTTTCGCTCAACAAAAACAGAATACCCTCTTCCAAGTTGATCTTTTCTGTCAAAGTTGCTGATATCACTTCCCATATTGTTTCCAGTCTTCTTGATCTTCCATCTTCTTCTTGAAGATGATATGAAACCCTCCTCGTCCATTTCTCTGATGTGGTTTACCATTGTTAATTAGTGTTCTGGTTCTTGTAAATAAAGTTAACTAATTGGACCATGATGTAAATCTCTTTATCTCTGCTTAAACCAATTTACCTTTCAAATTATAACCACCTAATCTATTGAATTTACCTTTCAAATTATAACCACCTAATCTATTGAATTTTTGAATTGATAGATAAATGTTACACATAGATTTATGTTTCTTCCGTGATACGAAAAAGACTAATAATTTTCTTATTTATATTGTATCACTATAACAAAATTTAAAAAAAGTTACAAAAAATTAAATAAGATAAAAACACAATAAATAGTATAAGAAAGTAACAAGATAACTAATAAGCTTGATACAAAATCCTCTTTCCATTTCTAAATATTTCTCTGAATATATCTTGAATATATTTGGTCTTCTCATAATCTTTAAGAAAGATTTATTATGACAACATTACAACCTGTATAATGAAAATTACATATTGGTAATTTTCAATATCCCCCTCAAGTTAGGGCGGTCAAGTTAGGGCGGGTGAACTTATAGAGATAATGCACAACTTGTTAACAATTCATCGATAAGCATCAGCTCCTAGAGGTTTAGTAAATATATCAGCAATTTGTTGTTAAGAAGGTATGAAAGAAGGAGTAAATAACCCAGACATGATTTTTTTCACGAACAAAGTGACAATCAATTTCTATATGTTTAGTGCGTTCGTGAAAAACGAGATTATTTGTGATATGTAGAGTGGCTTGATTATCACAATAAACCATCATAGGTTGAGAATGAGGTATTCCATGGTCACAAAGAAAAAACTTTAGCTATTGTAACTCGGAAGAAAGGGAAACAAGTGCCCGATATTCTGTCTCAACGGAAGACTTAGAAACAATTGGTTTTTTCTTACTTTTCCATGAAAGCGGACTTGATCCAAGCATTATAAAATAACCTGTAGTTGAACGACGTGTTATAGGACAACCATCCCAATCGGATTTGGTAAACCCACTAATATGAAGAGAGCTAGAGGATGATAGAAGGAGACCATAACCTAAGATACCCTTCAAATAGCGGAAAACACGCATGCAATATCCAGATGGGAAGAGTGTGGATTTGCATATAATTGGCTTAAATAATTTAATGAGTATGTTATGTCTGGAAGAGTTACTATTTAATATAATAAGCGCTCAATTAAACGTCGTTAAACAGATGGATCTGTGATAGGGGTACCATCAGTTGGACCTAATTTTAGATTATGTTCCATAGGGAAATCACATACTTTCCCCCCAAGTAAGCCAGAATTATCGAGAATATCCAAGATGAATTTACGATGGCAAAGACTAGCCCACACGAAGAATGAGACGCTTCAATATCGAAAAAATATTGCAATCGTCCAAGATCTTTTATAGAAAAATGATTAGTTAATATTAATTTTAATTTGGCGATTGCTTGATCATCACTCCTGGTAATTATTATGTCATAAATATATACCAAGATATAAATGACTGTGGAATTTTGACGATATGTAAAGAGAGAGTAATCTACATAGGATTGTTGAAATCCTTCGTGACGCAAAGTAGTTGAAAACTTAGAGAACCGTTGTCTAGAGGCTTGCTTTAGCTCTTTTATCTACTTCCCTCAGAAATACACCCTTCTTCTCAATATTGATGCAATACCAAATCTTATATAGTTTTCTAATAAGTCTTCTTGCTCGAGAAGCCTTCTATAATATTTGGCCTCAAATGCCTCTCAAACTTATGCTAAGTCACTTCTGAGATAATACTTTGCCATCAAATGTGTCATGTTACTCTTAAGCAAGTACATGACCATTGAAAATCCCATACCCGACACTAATCAGTCTGATTATCAATCCAGTGAGTCGTGCAACTTGCCTCACTGAGTGAGCAAGTCATTTGACTAGACTTGACTTAATCAAAATAATAGTGGATAATGACTCCACAATTTCCACTAGATATAAAATACAACATATGGGGGGATTCTCATTGGGTATTAGTCTGGTGGTATACGACAATCATGTGTGGTGGCACCACCTCCACGAACAAGAAGGTAACAAGAAGTGGGCGGCTACAGAGCAGTTGAGAAGATGAGGAGTAGTGGTATGACAGGTCTTCCTTAATTTCCGGACACCACCCCACTACAATCTCCACAATCATCACTTCTCCACCTCTTCCTAACTTCCACGACTTACGAGAAATCAATGTCTCTTTCGAATTATAAATAGATAGTTCTCAACCATTCAAGAAAAAGACATCAAGTTAGGAGAAACTAAACATACAAAAGTAGTGATTCATCTCAGAGATAATCCTTTCTCCTTCACACACTACCTATCACATTGATATTTTTCAACCTTCTTTGCTTCCCTCCTCTAAGACCTACCCTATCTTCTCCACCTTTGTGATTGAAGCAGGATATGAACGACCATTTCTTGGTTTAGGCTCGTCTTGTTCGATTTTGATCTCTCAAACCTTCTTGAAAGTACTCTTTTGCAGTACATTTGTTTTTACCCTAAACCAAGGGTAAATACTATTGAAGCTTTAAAACTTGAATTCAGTGCAACCATCAACTACAACAACGACATCAATAAAATATACCAATATCTTTTACATAAAACAAGGACTATCAGCACTTTAGAGACGCATATACAACCTGATACTGATGAAGAAGTGTACAATATAGAATGCAGCAGCAGCAACAACAACAAGACCCACCTGCAACACCTTCACTACATGAAACATGATCAGCATATGACTTGCAATACCAAAATCTAGCACTAATATCTTAATGCATATATGCAGTCCTCTGGGGTTGGTAGATTCTCCAATTCGGTTTTTGTAGTTTTTTTTTTTGCTTCAATACTTATTTTTTGCTTAGAGTCTTAGTGCCTTAGTATAGCTAAAGTTTCTAGTAAGTTTCTCCAGTCTACCGTTTTTTCTAACAACATTTTATAATTCTGTATTGTTTTACTTTTCTTCTGTTTACCTGTTAGATTGTAGTTTGTAAAGTGTATTAGTAGTTCATTTAGTACATGTTGTTGTAAGTTGTAGTATCTTTTTTCTATTATTATTTTGCTACAATCAGTTTCGCCAAAAGTACCGAATTGCTTAAACACCAAGAGGCACAAGAGAATCGGATTATCTTATACAAACTCAAAGTCGGACTAAGTATCATTGGGATAATTGAAGATTATCCATATTATTGAATATTCTTGGCATAATTGGGATGTTAATGGTAATCATCCAACTAAAGAATCAAGTCAAAGGATTCTCTATGGATCAAGCAGGAAAAAAAAGAGAAAAACGAGTAACTTTCGGGCAACACATCTCAGCATCTAGACTCAAATGGATGACTAGCACCTCAGATCATTGAATGGGTACCCACCACCAACAACCAAGTTCCTGTGGGCACTACTGTGTCCATCAAAAGCATAACTTTTCTTGTGGAAAGCATTCGAAGGCCTATGGACCCTCGACAATCCAACCCATATCCACCCCACCAATTTCAACAACTACCCCCAATGCGATTATGATCCAGAGATTGCTTCTCACTCTATGATCCACGACCATGTAGCTGAAGATTCCAGGTGTTCTGATCCAATTGTGACTGATAGCTATTCGGATATCACATACCCCATTGTAATAACTTTCTAGTAGTTTAATAAATTTCATGCTTCAGTTTTTTTTTGTCTCTTCCATCCATATTTTACTAATTACTTCAATTTTTTTACTTGGTTAGACCCACATATCTCAAAAAAATAAACATTCAATGGAAGAAGCATGGGGCACCATATTATTTTAATAAAAGAGTAATGGTTATTGATGTATTGAGATGGAAACAAGAAAAAAATCCAGAAAAATTAGAATTTTGGATGAAAATACAAAAGAAATATAAGATTTATGAATTAGGTCCAGTACCACCATTTTGTTGGTTTTTGGTGGTGATATGAAAAAGATGGAGCTTAGATAGAATCAACAGTATACGTAACTTTCATTATACATATTGTAATGTTATCATAATAAATCTTTCTTAAATATTATGAGAAGACCAAATATATTCAAGATGTATTCAAAGAAGAAATGAAGATATTCAGGAGTAGAGAGATAATTTTGTATCAAGCTCATTAGTTTCCTATGTTCATATTTAAGTAGATTAGGAGTTATACATATTCATTGTGTTTTTATATATTTTTTTTTTGTAAATATTTCCAAATCTTGTTGTACTAATACAATATGAATAAGAAGATTATTTAGCTTATTAATCATCAAGAAAGAAACATAAATCCATGTGTAGCATTCATCTATCAATTTTAAAATTCAATATGGTATCAAATGGGAATACCAATCACTCAAACACTTTAGAAACCAACAACATATCTTCCGCTTCTAATGAGAATTCCAACACTCATTCTTCAATTTCACTCACACCATTCACCACTTTTATAACACACTACTTACACACTGATAATTCTCAACCTTCTTTTTTTTCCTCCCATAATACCTACCCAATCTTCTCCACCTTTGTGATCAAAGCAGGATGTGAACGATCATATCTTTGGTTTAGGCTCGTCATGTTCGAGATTAATCTCTCGAACCTACTTGAAAGTACAATTTTACCATATATTTGTTTTTATCCTAAAACAATTTCTCAATCATTTAAAATGGTTGGTCTTAGACTAGATCTTACAATCACTGATCCCAATTCCAATCCTTCTGGCGTTAACGGTAATCTTCCTGATTGTGCTCTTACTGCGTCAATGGCACTCCCAATGATCCTCGCTCTAACAATGAAAGAGATTCCAGAAACGTCCTAGATCCAAAATCCCTCACGATGACTGAGCTCGAGCAGAGACAAGAAATTATGTCAAGAACCCTGGCGAGACTAGAGTATTCGCAAAACTTCATTCTCGATTTCCTTCACCAATTGATAGAAGAATTAGGGCGCAATGATTTTTTCAGGGAGGTCCTTGGGATTGAAGACTCCTTCCAAAACAAATGTGTCCCCTCTATACCATATCAGGAGTTTCACCACATGTGAGAAGCCAATAAATCAATAAGAAAACCGTCTAGTAGAAAACTTATGTGAACTTCTGCACTTCTTGAAACTCCAACGCGTAGATGTATTTGCTACCCTGAACCGTGTTGCTACTGATGCACATCTGACCCAGCTTTCTGAAAAGGCACAAGAAGTACCCGTGTCTCCTCACCTTTCTGTGAGTAATGTCGCATTCATTGAAAAAGACATGATGGATGATGAAGGACACAACCGAGCCTTGTACGTAACTGCTTACTTCAAAGACTTTGAGCTTCGAAAGAGCTTGTCGACAAAGACGTCGCATCCAATATAATCTCTCTCAAGACACTCAAGATTTCCAAGGCACGACCAAATAAGATTGTACATTGCCCTATCATGATGAAAAACTTCGAAAGGAATCACACCAGCACTTACGGACACGTCTTCTTGGGGCTCAAGGTGGGACATATTCGATCAAAAGTGAAATTCCATGCCATTGAGATAGAACCTGAATATCATATGATATTGGGAAGACCATGACTTCATGAAAATAAGGTCATCCCCTTGACTTATCACAAGTTCATGAAGACCGTGTTAAATGAGAGAATAATCCGAATTTCGGCATTTTCATCTCCTTATGCTCCAGTTTGTGGGGCTAAATTATTCGAATCAAAGAACGATCTGCTTGACTTCTCTTGCAAGATCCACAAAACACCACTGCGTAGCTGGACGACTTTTGAAGAGTCTGGCAGGGAACTGTCTGTAGTGAGGGAAAGAGGTAAATTTTTTGGAAATGAATCTCTACTGATTTTAATCATGATTCTTTAATGACTACCAATGGACCAAGTCATATTCACGACAAGTAAGAGCATAATTTCGTGACAAGTTACGACACCGAATGAAGAATTGTATATCTTCGTCGCCGCTGTTAGCAATTAACAGGGGAGACTAGTGGAGAGTCTCCCCGTCCAGAATGTAACCATAGTGCAGAGCCTGGTGGAGATGAAAACCCGGACGCTCCGTGAAAATTATAAGATGGTACTGAATCCACCACAGACGCCCTTGAGACAGTCAACGTTCCGAAATAAGAAGTCCCCAGGCCCGTCTCCATCATCTCCACCCTGTCGCTAGAGAAACGGATATGACCCGTGTAACTTCTTAAAGATTATTAAGACATGTTCGCCTGGACTTATGAAGAGATATCGGGTCTTGATGACAAGCTGGTCAATCATCATTTGCATATCACACCTGGTTCCAAACATGTCAAGCAACATCCAAGGCATTTCAAACATAAAGTTGAGGAGCAAATCAAAGTCGAAGTCTAGAAGTTACTCACGGTAGGGTTTATCAAACCCATCCAACACCCTACTTGTTTGGCCAACGTAACACCTGTCAAGAAAGAAAAACTGTCAAATCAAATACTCTGTTGATTTTAGGAACCTGAATAAATATTGTCCCAATGATGACTTCCCACTCCCCAACAAAGACATGCTCGTTGACGCGACCAATGGACACAGTATGTTCTCATTTATGGACGATTATAGTGGTTATAATCAAATAAAAATGTATAAGCAGAATGCCAGCAAAACTGCATTTTGAACCCCTATGGAAACTTCTACTACATTGTGATTCCTTTTAGTTTGAAGAATGCCGACACTGCTTACCAGCGAGCCATGACAACAATCATTCACGACATGATGCATAAACAAGTAAAATATTACGTCAATGACGTAGTTGTCAAATCCAAGACACGAGAAGAACATGTGGAGGCTTTGAGGCAAGTCTTCGAAAGGTTTCATGAATACAAATTGAAGATGAACCCTTTGAAGTGCGCATTTGGTGTCTCCTATGGCAAGTTCCTTGGATTTCAAGTGACAACAGAATGAATCAAGGTAGATCCAGTCAAGATTCAAGCCATCACCACCATGTCTCCACCAAAAACCGTAAGAGAACTTAAAATTTTCATGGGAAAGGTATCATATATCAGACATTTTATCCCGGACTAGCCCAATTCGTGCCTCTTTTACACCGTAATTAAAGAAAGGAGCAAGCTATATCTGGTCCTCTATTCAGCAAAAAGCGTTCCTCAAAATTAAAAAATTATTATTATAACCGTTTTTCATGAGATCTACGGTTTAATAACGACCTATATACTTATATACAGCTTACAGTGAGGTTTCTACGGGAGAGCTTCTCGCCTAAGAAGATGACGAAGGAATTTAATACCCAATTTACTACATTATCCGTTCACTGGAGAATGCAAAACTCAGATAACCCAAAGCAGAAAAAGCGTGTCTGTCATTAGTGATGCCGTTCAGAAGTTAAGATACTATTTACTCTCAAACAGAGTGGTGTTGATCGCCAAAGCCGATCCTATCAGGTTCCCACTTTCAAGACCGTCCCTGATAGGCAGGCCCGCTAAGTGGTTACTTCAGATGTCATAATTTTACATAGCATGTGTCTCCCCGAAGGTAGTCAAGAGGCAAGCGGTAGCGGACCTGTTAGCGGCTTTTCCAGTAGAAGATGTAACCGCGATACATGATGATATACCTGGAAACCTCCCTGGAATTTATATTGTCAAAAAAGAAGCATGGATGTTGTACTTTGATGGTTCTGCTACCCCCAATGATAATATCATAGGAGCTGGCGTGGTGCTAGTGTCTCCAACCAGGGAAGTCTACTCATACTCATTCAATCTTGACTTCAAGTGCACCGACAACTCTGCATAATATGAAGCCTTCCTACTAGGTCTCTCATTAGCAAAGAAAGCAGGCCTGACACATCTAAAACTAAGAGGCGATTCAAAACTGTTGGTCAATCAGATGAGTAAATTTTACTCGCTTAAAGAGATAACGCTAGCTCCTCATAAAGCGGAATCTCAGAAGTTACTAACCCATTTTTCCAAAGCCGTAGTTGTTCATGTTGGGCGTAGCAATAATAGACACACCGACTGTCTTTCCTCTTTAGTCTCCAAACTCCAATTTGAGGGCGGAGAATACTGTAATGGTATTGAGGCGTACTGTATCTTCGATATGGTTAAATCAATATGAACATGATCAAACCACTGATTGGAGGACACCAATCATAGAAGAACTCAGCAGCTCACTCCATCTTAGGAAAGTCAGTCTTAAATATCTGAAGAACTTCTTCTTACTCCATGGGGAATTATATCATATGAATCCGGACGCGTCCCTCTCAAGATGCCTCAGAGATAAGGAGGCGTAATTGCAACTCAACCGTATTCATAGTGAAGTATGTGGGGAGACAATGGCCTTGACTCTTTACCACCAACTCCAATGTATAGGATACTACTGGCCCACGATGGAAACCCAATCTCGAGCACTGTAAGGATCTTGTTCCAACTTCCAATCACAACCACACCAACTAGAAGCTCTGAAAATCCATCATGCTGGGGACTTGAGATAACCATACATCAAATACATTCGTGACAATTCCTTCCTCTGGAGAAGCGAAAAGCAACAAGACTGAAACAAAAGGCAAAAAAGTTCATTCTTCATGAAGGAATCTTATACCGTAAGATTTTTAGAGGGAACCTGCTGAAATGTCTGGAAGGACATGAAATCCCGATGATATTGAAGGAAGTTCATGAAGGGGAGCATCAAGGAAAGAGGAAGTTGTTTTTTTAGATCCATGAAATGTATTATTGGCCAACCATAGAAGATGATGCAGCTGTATTTATTCAAATGTGTCATCACTATCATATCCACGGGAACCTCATTCACACGTCGCAGTCCTTGACCTTTCTACAACTGGGACTAGATCTCATTGGCAAGATCAATCCTACCTTTTCAAGACAATATGATCACATCATCATAACCACTGAGTACTTCACCAAATGGGTCAAAGCCATCCCTCTCAGCAGCACAACTAGAGCAACCATAGTGGGTTTCACCAAGGAATACATTATATATAGGTTCGGTGTCCCTAAACGTATTGTGAAAGATAATGGTATTCCTTTTGCTAACCAGACTATGACAAAACTACTCCAAAAGTACGATATCAAGCAAGTATTTTCTACTACGTACTATCCACAAGGAAATGGGCAAGCAGAAAGTACCAACAAGGCACAGTCGTACAGTGTACGATAACCCAAGGTCGCGGGATGAACACCTGCCACGATACTTTGGGAATACAGGACGGCACCAAGAAGCTCCACAGGGAACTCTCCTTATTATCTTGTATACGGAGTTGATGCCATCCTTCCTGCCGGGATCAAGATCCCTGCATCCCAAATTGCAGCAGCCAGTAGAGTATATTCGGATGAGACCGAAATCCCAGGTTTCGGGTCGCAGAGCTGTACCTCCTCTAGTCAAGACGGTCCAGAGCAGAAATATATGTGGAAGCATATCAACGAAGAATTTCCAGAGCTTACAACAAAGCAGTAAAGGCCAGAATGTCTCAGGTTAGGAACTTGGTACTCAAGACTGCTAAACATATCCAACAAGACATGTCCACTTTAAAATTCTCCAGGGAATAGGAAGGTCCCTACGTGATTTTTAAAGCAGTAGCGAGTGGATACTACATGATAGTAGACATGAAGGAAGTCGCACTGGGAATGGTAATTAATGGCAAGTGGCTTAAATCATATTACACCTAAAAAGAAAATTCTTTTCTTTCAATTTCAATTTTTTTCTTGTAATTTCACTTCTTTTCAATGAATGTTCAAGATTTAAAATTCAAAACGTACTACATGATTCAAAAGCTTATTATTGATTCAAACCTCACTCGCTCTCTAGAAAAAACCTTCAAGCAATGAGTAATTCCTCTTATACAATATCTCCATCCTTTCCTGAAACTTCTCGGTCCTAGCTTTTAAATCCTAAATTGACTTATCGATCTTAGATGACTCCCTTGAAAAGACCTTTCCTCCAATATGGATTTTGAAGAAGAAAACACTTTAGCTATGATAGATGCATGATATGTTTTGATAATATCAAGCAGCTGGCGGAGCCAACTCACATTGAATTTCAAGACTTCACAATTGGTTATCATCTCATCCCACTTTTGTATTTCCTAACTAGTAACTTCACGGAGTGACATTTTGCTCATATCATCAATTATGGGAAGAAGACCAGCAATCATTGTCACGGGGACAGAGAAAAGCCTTTCAACAACTTTGAAGTAGCAATGTGACCATATCGTCTCCAAATTTTAGTATAAAGAGAAGCATAGCACTTTGGTATTGTGAAGCCTCTCACAAAATGGTGCCTACAAGACAAATACTTCATATGCATCTCAAAAAGAAGGATTGCAGTCAGGTATGCATGAATGGTAAGGCCAAGATCACTCCTTGAGAGATTAACTGGTACATCAGAAAGAGTTTCAACCTCGGTGTCAACGTCTCTATCCTCCTCATCCGGAGAAGACCCCATGGTTCTCTTTCCTTGTATGTATCCACAACATCCACCTCCTATTGAAACAATTATATCAAACACATGTAGAAGGATACTTCCCTGGATTTAAAAAAAAATGCTTACTCACAACAATAGGTTTATTATACCCGGTGATGTTTCAAGAAGAACTTCCCTTCCTAATAGTTCTAGCCCTCAGCATATATGGAATCCTCTTAACCTGGGGTTCCTGCATGGAAAACAAAGAATCATCAAATAAGTCAGTTGCTCATAAGTCTTGCAATATGCAAGTAAAAAAGAACTCTTTTACCGGAGTACTAGGCACCCATGAGCTGCGCTTGACAAGAAGGTGATCCTGATATAATCTGCTGTTATCAGACATGATGTTACAGAGATACTGAACTCTGCAAGTAATGAAGATGACGGGATTGACAAGAAGAAGGTGATATCAATCTATTTATTCATATAGAAAAGAAGCAAAACCTTAATTTTCAAATTTCAAAGATTCAACAGGGACTCCTTCTGAAAGGGAAAGATCTGAGCATGGTCAACAAGACCCAGAAGCCAACTGTTGTAACTCCTGGGTCCCGTTGGATAATGAATTCATGGCCAAGCTATGCATTTCACTCAAGTTAGCAGCATGCCCAGAGTCAAGCTACGAAGAAACTAACCAACAATATCACTTTCTCAATGAAGCCTAAAAAAGGGAAAACAACGTCGGCCACACCTCTCCTGGCTTATGGAAAATTGGTATTCCTGGCAAGAACGGAGGCTTATAAATTTTTTATCTTAGCACCACATTGGCGCTAGTTCGCTACCATAACGCTAAATGCGTTAACTCCTCTTGGCCAAGTATATCTCAGCTTTGTCGCTTCCTCAAGCAGGCCTCCATGGTGCTAGCATACTATCCAGTAACGACTATGGACTTAACACCTTGGACCTAGCACGTCCCATTGCTAGCAACGCCATCGCTAGCGCATCCCTAGATGATGTGCCTTAGCTTAACGTCCCTAGTGCTGATCCGTCTCTAACTTAGCATCCCTTGGCCGATGCGCCCTTGGCTGGAGCTTCCCTAGATGATGCACCCTTGGCCGATGCGCCCCATGCCTTCCGCGTCTCTAGCAAGCACGTCCCTAGCCTGATGCTTCCTGGCACTCACGTCCCTAGCTTAGCGCATACTTGGCCAAGCACATCTTGGCCCTAACGCATCCATACTTAACGTACATGGCCTTAGTATATTTATGGCTTAACGCGTCCTTGGTCGTAAGGGCATTGGCGCTAGCACTTTGGTTTATGCTCGTCGTATTCGAGCTTGACCTCTTGAACCTACTTGAAAGTACGATTTTATCATAAATTTGTTTTCACCCTAAACAAGATGATACAAGAATAAAGGTAATTTTAGGTGAGCTGTGGATTCAAATCAAGGGTATTTCAACATCCATGTAGAAGGTAATAAATTCCGAACATAATTGATAGTTTATGATGGAAGTTGAGCAGACAACAAGGTTGAAAACTTTCAAATTGAAATACCAATAGGATAGGGAGGTGTAATATGTTTTCTTTACTAACAAACACCTCAAGGTACTAAAATCTCACACAATAGAAAACCCCTAAAGTTATGCAGCAAAAAATGCTAATGAATACAATATGAAATAGGGAAGTGGGACCTGTTAAAGCCAATGGTAGATACAGAAGGTGTAGATGGGAGAAACTATTTGAAGTTGCAAATCCATCATCACCACCATCAATTCAGAGAAAAATAAACCAGTTGAGCGCAATGCAGCCAAGACTCCCCATAACCATAAACTAAGAAACAAAGCTGAAATACACCATGATCATACCAAAGATATAACATCTAATAAAAATAATTCATCTCCAAGGCCGGTAGAATAGGGAGATCAGCCTAGAAATGGAGGTTTCTCCCTGATTTTCTTCATAAGGGTTTCAAGGTATTAGAGAAATAAGATAAAAAAAACCTTAAATATTTGGTTTCAGGTGGGAGAACATAATGGTTTTTTAAGGGAGGAGTATATATTTTCCTTTTTTTTATTTCATTGTAAAATCGTCCGATGTAAGTAACTTTAGTCTACCCAAAATTTAATTTCCAGTAGTTAAACTACTAACACATGGCAACTAGTGACTGGAGGGTACACGGGCATAAAAGGTTTCTAGGTATAGAGGATGCAAACCAGTTTTTTCCCTAACACTCATCGCATCTTTTTCCCTATATTCAAAAATTGTGATATAGCTAGCGGGATTCATGTCAGTCCTAGATAAGAGGTTAACATTTTAGGTCTTGAAATGAAAGGATCATTAATATGTTATATATGTTTAGTTGTTTGAACTTTGCATTGGACGTGCAATCATAAGAAATAAAAAAGGTAAGATAATAATTGTAAAATATATTATTACCAAATATCAGGATAAGTTATTAAAGGAGATAGTCCACATTATTTATAACCACAACAAACACTATTTATTTTAGTCAGTGGTTGTTGACTTATACATTAATCATACTTATACTCTAACATTCCCCCTCAAATCGGCATACAGTCGATTTAGAAAATAGCTAAATAGCAGAACAGACAAACTGAACAACAGAACCGGGTTGAAAAATACAAGAAAAAAACAACATAGAGAAATCAGGTTGGAAGAAAAATAAGAATGAATGAAGTCTGACAGAGGCTTCAAGAAGTAGAACTAGAGACCACCATGTCTTACATCAACTTTGAAAAAATAGGGAAACAAAGGCCTTTTTTCATCACATCTGCAACTTGATCTTCAATTAGAACGTTCTCACACTTCATAAATACAGATCATGTTAACTCCTTGATGCTGTGGTAGTCTATGTCAACATGCTTAGTCCTGGCATAAAAGACATGGTTAACCACTAAGTACAGGGCACTCTTATCTTCACATAACAAATGCATAGGATAATTCACATTAATGTTCAATTCTTCCGTAAGATAAGTAATCAATTGTACTTGAAGCAATTGGTTGTTTTTTGGAAGACCAAGAAACAATTGAATTACCCATAAATATCATATATAACCTAATGTAGATCTTCGAGTATCATGCAACCATCCTAGTCGGAATCAGTGTATGCTCTCATGGAATGAATATTACCTTTGGTCAAATAAATTCTAGTCTTAATTGGACCTTTTAAGCATCTCAATACCCTCTTAACAAGAAGTAACTGAATATACGTTAGAGCATGCATAAACTAGGAGACATAATTAACACAAAAACAAATATATGGTCTTGTTAAATTGAGAAATTGAATACCCGAACTATAGTTTGATATGACAAAGGATCATAAAGTAACACACCATGCCATCTAAGATTGAATCTCTACTAGACTTTACAAAAGGAGTCTCACAAGCCTTGCATTCTAATGTGTTTGCCTTATCTAGAACTTTTAAAGCATACTTCTTTTATGTCAAAATTATAGAGTCAGATATTTTAGATACTCAATACCCAGAAAAAAATGCAAATCACTCAATAACTTCATTAAAAACTCTTTGCTTAAAGCATCAATCATATTGGTCATCGAAATATTTGAACTTCAAGTTAGAAGAATGTTAACTACATATAAAAGCAATACTAACATATCAGTTGAAGTAGTAAAGATAAGCATATAAAAATGATGGAGTAACTTGCTGAATTTTTCAAACTAAGCTTTAGGAGCTTGTTTTAAGCCATAGAGAAACATTTTTAGATGGAAAACATGCTTTAGAAAGTCTAGATTAATAAAGCCTTGAGGTTGTGTCATGCACACATCTTCAGACAAGGTTCCATGAAAAAATGCATTAGACACATCTAGTTGCTTCACTTCCCAATTATTAGTAACCGCTAAGGTTAAAACTATTTCTTTATTTCCTTAACTGGACTGAGTATTCTATTATAATCAATCCCATCTTATTGATTGAATCCCTTTGCTATTAGTCTTGACTTAAGTCTATTAACACTACCATCTGACTTAAGTTTAGTTATATAAGCCTATTTGTTCATGTGAGGTTTTGGAAATACATACTCCCATGTCTCACTACTCATAAGAGCATCATACTCAAGCTTCATAGAAGCCAAATTTGGATCCTGACTTGCAGATTTAAATAATTTAGGCTCATTAGTAGTCTGTAACAAAGTTTTCACAAGAGTAGTAGAAAAAGTATGTTTAACAGAATGATAAAGAATAAAATCAGGGTGAAGTTTAGGCTTAAATATTCCTCTTTGAGACCTTGTGACCACATATGTGAAGGAGCATAAATTGAATGATCATAAGATTCATCATACTCAAGATGAAGAGTGAAAGAAGATGAAGGAGTTGGTTGAGCACCATCTGGGAACGATGCATCAGAAGAGTAGTAGAACTTTGATTCATCAAATATAACATGTTTACAAATGTAAATTTTTCCTAGACAAAGGATCAAAGAACTTATAACCCTTGTGCAGATGACTATAGCCAATGAAGACACCTCTAACTAACTTAGGAGATATCTTATCATATCTTCTGTGATCCAAATAAGGAAAAAAAGTTGAGCCAAACACTCTTAAGAATAACTAATCTAGGAATCCTATTAATAAGGTAAATAGCAGTTAAGAAAGCATCATACCACAAAAATAGAAGTATATTACCCATTTCAATGATATAGCAATGTTTTCTTTCTACCAACCCATTTTATTTAGGGGTATTTGGACGTACATGGTACCTAAGATGAATACCACTAGCATCAAAAAATTATTTGAATGGGTCTTTAAAATTTTAGAAGCACCATCAGTTTGAAAACAAATAATTTTAATAGACAACAAGTTTTCAGTTAAAGCTTTGAAATGAGAGAAACCAAATAATTTTAATAGACAACAAGTTTTCAGTCAAAGCTTTTGAAATGGAGAAGCAGGATACAACATTAGTCTTTAGTTTCATTGGATAAATTCACCGGAATCTACTAGCATTATCAATAAAAACAATATATTACATGTACCCATAAAAGGACAGAACAGGACATGGTCCCCTAACATCAAATGTATGAAAGCAAGATGTATGTGAAGGAGGCAAATGAAAGAATTTTTTATTTTTTTTTACAATTTGAAGAGGATGACAAGACTTCACCGAAAAAATCACTAGTGAAAGAGATGGACTTTGTGGAACTTGGATGCTTCACTATTTTGTTAGAAGGATGAGCATGCCATACATTTGGAGAAGCAATTGAAGTGGCACTGAAGGTGAAATGTGGAGAAGTGAAATTAGACGGACTAGAAATCGAATAAAGATTATTGACAATGTCCCTTGAACCAAAACTACATGCGACTGCAATTCTCTAATTTCATACCCCCAAGTATCAAATACAAAGTAACAACAATTATCTTTTGTAAACTAAGCTACTGAATGTAAATTCTGTGAGAGATCTGATACTAGAAGAACTTTGTTAGTGTAAACCTAGTATTAGTTGTTTGCAAAGCAGAATCACCAGTGGATTAGATAGCCAGAGACTTACCACTGCCAACAATAACTTTGTCCCATCAATTATAGCTAGAAGTATTCTTGAGCACAACCTTATCTTCATTATGTGTGAAGAAGCACCAGAGTAAGAGATCCAAGTTGTTGCAGAAGGGCCAGGGGGATCATCATTAATATAAGCAACATTAATTCTTAAACCATTAAAAGCATGTTGCTCTTGTTGGGCATCTGCATAATTTGCATTGTGAGATGAGTCCCTATTAGTAGAAGTAGTAAGTGGTGCATAGCGAAAGAAACATCAACTAGCAAAAATGACCCTTCTTTCGACAAAACTGACACTGAACAGTAGAATAATCTATCAGAGTCCTTCTTGAACCGCCACCACCATCAGAAGCATTATCACTTGA
>JAJJMC010025232.1:3402045-3435815 GCA_023531435.1 Papaver californicum | reverse complement strand
AGAGTCCTTCTTGAACCGCCACCACCATCAGAAGCATTATCACTTGAACTAGATTAACTAATATTGAAATTCGTGCCCTCCTTATTCTTACTCTCATTACCATTATGATTGTATCCAAGTTGTTGCATAAGCGCTAGAGGGATCATCACTAATATAAACAACATTAATTCTTAAACCATTAAAACCATATAGCGATCTTGTTGAACATCTGCATAATTTGCATTGTGAGATGAATCCCTATCAGTAAAAGTAGTAGGTGGTGCATAGCGAAAGAAAACATGAACTAGCAAAATGACATTTCTTTCAACAAAACTGACACTGAACAGTAGAATAATCTATCGTAGTCCTTCTTGAACCGCCACCACCATCAAAAGCATCATCACTTGAACTAGATGAACCAATCTTAAATTCTTGCCCTTCTTATGCTTATTCTCATTACCATTGTGATTGTTATTACCTTACATTTCTGCTATAGAAAGCAGCAGGATGATTAGCATCATATATAAGTATTACTCACTTCTTGGTCTTGATCATGTATCCACTGCTCATGATTTATTGCCTTAAGTTCACCAAAAGTATATTATGCTTCCCTTTTTTGAGCAGCAATAACAAAATTTTCATACTCCTTACCTAGATCATTCAGAATATATATCATCAAGTCTGAATCACTGACTCTCTCATTGATTGCAGCAAGAGAAATTGATGTAGTCTTCAAAGTATGCACATACACATAAATTGACTGACCACCCTGTTTATGCCAAAATTCCCATTGACATCAACAACCAATGATTTGATGAAAAACAGTAAATACAAAGATTTTAACTAACAATTTGATACACATAATCCTCTTTAAAATCAATTAATGAGAAAGATTTCAATTAACCATTTATTTACATATCAAATCTGATCAAATTACAGTCTCAAATTCATAATCTTTTTAAGTATAGAAGATGAATCATGATAGTGAAACTTTTAAATCGTATCTTACACAATGAATACATACCTAATGATCTTTTTCCTTCTTCTCTGATTACTCTTCTTTATCCACTTCTTCACTTTAATTTTCCAACCCCTTCTTTGTTGAACGCTCTCTTCTATTTATAGATTATCTAATGGGTCCTTCTTGTCCCGATACCTTCTTTCTTTCTCCTTATTACCTTTGGATCGGGATGATTGTATGGTTGACAGGTCATGCTCTTTACTTTTTGGTCTGTTACCTTGTATGATTAACACGTACTCTTCGTTCTTTGAGAATCATCTTTGTCCCGATCACATGTGTCAACCATGTGGTTAAAGTAAATAAAAGTAATTATTGTTTTTACTTTCCCGCTCCACCTTCATTATTACTCTTACTTTCCCGTTCCATATTCATTATTACTCTTACTTTCCCGTTCCTCGTTCATCATTACTCTTACTTTCCCGTTCAATAAGCATTTAATGCTATCTGTTTCGATCAGTGTGATATTACTTTCCCGATCTTATGTGTGAAACATGCAGGGATTTACTCAGTCTTTCACATCTGTCCTTTTTCGATCCTTTGATACATCTTTGATTGTGTGCTTCTCGTTCTTCTTAGTACCACTGACTCCTTCTTTAATCGTTTTACACGTGTCGTTCTCCTTTTATTTCCCAACAACTTGCCCCCTTCTTCTTCTTTTTTCAAAAACTTTTAACGGTTGATCCAAGGATTTGAAAAAAAAAGTAGAAGAACAATTATTACCTTCCACTTTACCAATACTTCTTTTCACACGTTATGCGAACTTTTCGCAGGAAATAACTTGTTATCATCACATTTGTGTCAGTTACCTTTTTTTCGAGGAAATCAAATCTTTGCCTTGATTAACGCCTTTTCAAATTGTGACGGTTTCTATTATTTTCTTTAAATACGATGTTGTCTTTTCCACTTTTGTTTTTACCTCTTAAAGTTGCTGCTCTTTATCTTCCTTGAAATTTTCAAATACTTTCGTTCTCCCAACTGTTCAGGAGCTTTTAGCATCAATCACATTTATTTTACCTTTGATCAAGTAATTGCTTATCTTCTTTCTCCAGGTATGTTGAGGATTTTTTACCTTCAGTATCTTACTTTAATATTTAACCATGATTAGCTTTTAACAGATATGATTGAACTGATAATTGTTTTTTGATTTTTATGATTGTTTCTTTACGATCTATGATGATTCCTTCACACATTGATCCTTTGAAAATTTCTTTTCAGATAAAACCTTATGTCTTCCAGAAATCCAAATGCTGCTAGTGATCACCAAGAAACCGGAAGATCTTCAAGAGTTCATTCTTCTAGATATGCTGTGTCTCGGTCTGTTCGTAATCCAGCTCTTGATGCTTCTATAACCGCTAATCCTGCCCCAGAAATAAGCGGGCTCATGCCACTTATAGTTATCGGTCGATGAACATTGAAGTTTTTAAGAGAAGACATGCTCTTGAAGAATTTAAAGTCTGACAAAAATACTGAAGTACTAACTTTAGGAGCGATGCAAAGCTTTAACTATTCTCCCAATTGTTTATTAATTTCTGCTGGTGCTTTAGAGGCCGGACTTCGCCTCCCATTATATGAAGAAGAAAATCCTTTTCAATATGAAGTTCTTGCAACTCGTGGTGATTCTCCTCATGGACTAGCTCGATCCATTACTCAATACAATGGAAATTGGTGGCGTATCCTTGATGAGTGTAGCCTTCGAAGTGAAGGGCGAACTAATCTTACTTGCTACGTTCCAGATTTTACAGAACGTGACAGTTATACCGTTGAAAATTTTCATACTACATACGGAGATTGTATTAGTAACAAGAATTCTGTAAAGTGGAGCGTTAGCCCTGTTCGCAAGTGTCTTTCGGGATTTCCCTTATTACATGAGGTCGACGATCCCAAAATCAAGTTTATTCCCCATACCAAAATTGATTTTCCAACAAGAGAAAGAATTCGCCAGGATCATGACTATAAGTGGTATCGCACTCCAATTGTAATTGAAGGTCCTTGGGTTTTCGGTAACATCTCCAAAGATGAAATTCAAGGACTTCGTAGGCGTTTCCCAAGCTATTGTCCTTGGAGGCTAAATTTTGATGACTTCAAGTTTGATTATAAGGTTCGTATTATTCTTTATTTCAATATTGTCCCAAACTACCATTGAATTTTTTCTTAGTGGACAAATGTTTGTGCTTCATGTTGAGCCCGATTCTGAACTTCAAACCGGTGTTTCTCCTCCTCGCCCAAGCCTTGGTATTCAGATCGTTGAAGGTAGGCAAAGAGTTGAGGAAGAAGTTATTGAAGGTAAGGGAAAACAAAAATTGGTTTTCCCTGAGAAGAAGAAAAAAAAACTAAAAAGACCATTGTACCCTTCTGAAGTAGAAGAAGTGGAGATTAGAGATTGCTTTGTTGAAGGGAATAGCAGTTCCGCTCTTATCGTTGCTGCGGGACAGGACGTTGAAGGTTCGGTCCAAACAGAAGTTTCGGGACACCACGTCATCATCAATGTTGTTCCTGTTAGCGTGGGGGAGCCAATTATTTCTTCGGACCAGCCTTTAATAGCTCAATCTATTTCTGAAACTGTTCCTACCACCGCTGCTCCCACCGGCCTTTATGATTCCCTTTCTCCCCTTCCTTATACCTTTGACATAGAGCCAATTGCTTCAAGTAGTGGTACAATAACAGTTTTTACTGGATTACCTCAAGAAGAAGCAGATGATATTGTTATTGAAGAAGAAAATATGGAGGAAGTGAACGAAGCTGTTACCGTTGAACAAAATACTGAAAAAGAAAATGTTGTTGTTGATGTTGTTGTGGAAGAAAAGAGAAATGAAGTTTAAGAAGAAGCGAATGTTGTAAACATAGCTCCTAGTACTTCAGCTACAGATGTCCCTAATGTCCCGAGCCTCCTTGTGGATGAAAATGCTCCTGGAGTTATTCATGAATCAAATGCACCCATCGGGACATTAGTTCAATCTGCCACTCATTCTGATAGTGCCGATGTTGACATGCCTGATGCTGAACCTTCTACTCAATGGTCCTTCTCTGAAGTGAATGAAGGAATTACTCTTGCTTGTGAAGAAGACGAAGCCTTTCAGTGGTTTGTTTCTAAAGGATTTCTGAATACTTCCACATGCAACGATCCATTGAAATATGATAGTTCTTCAATGGCTAGGCTGCGGACTTCGTTTGGTGTTGTTCCACTGGGGGATGCTCGGGACGCTTGGTTCGAAAGCGAGTGTTACGATCAATCGCTCCCACTTAGTCTTCCTTCTTCTTTAAATGAAGTTCTGACTGTTGCAGAGGTTCCATCATATTCTTTTCCGCAGCAAGCTCTTACTCAGCTTAAATGTGGTACCGATTGCATATTTGATGCGTACAAGTTTTATAAGGCTCGGGCCACAATGATGGAGCTGATGTTCAAGAACGAAGCAACGAAGGTGAAGCGCGGAAATGATGATTTGCAGCAAGAAATTGAAAATCTCAAGCAGCAAAATAACTATCTTCAACAACAACTTCAACAACAACAACAACAACAACAACAACAACAATAGCAACAACAACAACTTCAAAATTTTGAGGATCAAAATCAAAAGATTCAAAGTCAGAATCAAGGTTCGTTCCTTGCCTCTTAGTTCGTACTTATTTTGAAGTTTTGTAGTTCATTTATGGGATCAGTGGGAGACTTGGAATCCCTGTTTAGGTTCCAGCGTCGGATGACTCAGTTGAACAATCATGCAAGAGAAGTAAATATGTAAATGGAATTGGTTAAAGGGAAATTAGCACAGTTGTCCGATAGTATTGAGTTGAATACTTGGAGACATAATAGAGCTGAATCAAAATATCAGGAAGCTCTTTTAACCCTTAAAGAAGCAGAGTTTAAGTCTGTAGCTAGAGGTATATGCTTGAGTTACGCGCTTGTTTTATTGAGGGTATTATATGGTTTATCTGATACTTTTTCTGGTTTTCAGGGTTAGAAAAGAAGGTCAACGAAGCTAATGCACGAGCAACAGTAGCAGGAGCTGAACTCAATATTGCAAATAACACAATAACAAATATTTCTTAAGAGTTGAAGACTTCAGAGAAGAACGTAGCTCTGAGTGTAATAAAGCTTCGGGATTTGCAATCTCAGTTGAATGCTGAAACTTTGAAACGCGAAGCTTGTGACAGGAAATTATAAAAGTACAATCAAAATCTGAGGAGCTATTAAAGGAATTAAATGGTGAAAAAGATCAAGTAGAAAAATATCAGCAAAAAATTAAAGATCTTTAATCAGAAATTGATTACAGGCATGCTTATATAATCTGGGTGAGACAAGATGCCAAGGCAAAAATTGCAATGTCATTTAATGCTGCCTTGGATCGTGCTCAAGCCGATCCTTCTGTTTTGAATGGTCGCGCTACCGTCCCGGTAGTTCCTCCTCAACCGTCCCGACGCTCCAATTCCGAAGCCTAGTTGTACTTGTTCTTTTCTCTAATGCTCATAGCTTCATCTTTTGATATTCTTTTCTTGTATCCCGATCCTTTTGTATTTTGAATTTTGACATACTGTAGTTGGAAACATCATTTTGTGATTTTCTGCTATTGTGCTTGGATATGCTCTTAATATTGTCCCTGCATAAGAGATGATATTTATGAAATCTTTAGGTTAATCATATTGTTTCATGAGTAAAATGGATCGAAGTATATATACCTCAAAACATGTAATTCGAGATCCCACACATACGAAACAAACCCGGGGCAGGGGTAAGATACAGGGTTGGTCCCGAACGTACTCTGAAAATGATAACCATAAATTAGGTATTCCTTCTTTATTAGAATTTCTGAATTATTAAAATTCTATAAGGACATTTACCTCTTTGTTGATATTACGATTGTATCGCTAATCGTAAGCGCTTTCCAGAATATGATGTTCCTGGAGTAATTGAATCTTGATTATGTCGCCAATTGTAGCGTTTTCCAGAATAAGGTGTTCCTGGATTTGAATTTTGATTATGTCGCCAATCGTAGCGTTTTCCAGAATAAGATGTTCCTGGATTTGAATTTTGATTATGTCGCCAATCGTAGCGTTTTCCAGAATAAGATGTTCATGGAATTGATTCTTATTTTAAGTATAACTTCATAAAGAATTTTATTATTATATAAAGTATTGAATAAAGACTTTTATACCTGTATTGGCCACCATAGTTGTGTTATTAATCATGGATAATAAAGCTTTAAGTATTGTGCGTTCCATGGATGTTGTAAGATTTCTCCTTGCATATTCCGAAGATAGTATGATCCTTGTCCCGCTGATGCTTGTATTACGTACGGACCGTCCTAGGTTGGTGCGAACTTCCCAGCACTTTTGTCCCGATGGTATTCTGGGATTTTTCGTAAAACATATTGTCCTTGGACAAAGTTTCGTGACTTGACCCTTTTGTGGTAATCCCGTGCCAACCTTCTTTGATAATTTTCCATTTTCTGGAGTGCCACCTCTCTTTTTTCTTCCAAATCATCCAACTTTTGTAACATTAAATATGAATTTAGATTTTTCTCCCATGCTTCTGTTCTAGTTGTAGGTAGAATGACTTCTGTTGGTATAACTGCTTCTGTTCCGTAGGTAAGAAGGAATGGTGACTCCAGTGGATTCTTTTCTTGTGGTGCGATACGCCCAAAATGTATTATGCAATTGTTCACACCATCGTTTGTAATATCCATCCAATGTTTTCTTCAGATTTATTGCAATTGTTTTATTTGTGGATTCAGCTCATTACTTTGGGGATAAAATGGTGTGGATTTGTGTTTCTGAATGTTATATGCTTCAAATAGCATATCAATGTTCTTTCCTTGAAATTGCTGTCCATTATCAGAAACTAAGGCTGCTGGAATCCCAAATCTACAGATGATATTTTCAAATAAAAATGTGAACACATCGGAGTCTCTGATCCGAGCTAATGCTTTAGCTTCTACCCACTTGGTAAAATCATCGGTGGCCACTATTAAATATTTTCTCTTTTTGGTCCCTTCAACTAACGGACCAACAATATCTACCCCCCATTTCGCAAATGGCCATGGACTGAGTATAGAATTATGCTCTGTGGTAGGTGCTTTGATTTTCTTTGCGAATTGTTGACATTCTTCAAACCTTCGTACCATGTTTTCTGAGTCCTTAAGCATGGATATCCAATAATAACCTTGGGTTTTAGCTTTTAATGCGAGTGAACGCCTTCCATTGTGGTTTCCCGCATCTCCATATTGTATTTCTTTGAGTATCCGTATTCCTTCCTTTTGTGATAAGCATCGGGATAATGGCCCGAGGAATGATTTATGATACAAAATTCCATCCCGAAGCTGGTAATTATCCGATTTGAGTTGAATTTTTCTTGCTTCTTTAGAATTTGAAGGCAATATGTTATCTTGTAGATATTGATGAATCGGAATCCTCCAATCTGGTTCACTTGGTTGATCATCTACTTGTTGAGGCATAGATGGGGCATTTTGTGTTGCGGGATCATTAATTTCTTCTATCACATCTCCTTCTATGTTATGAAGTGCTTTTATCTGGATAGATGGTTCATATATTCTTCCGACTTTTATTGTTGTGATATTAGGATCGTTTACCATGGAGGAAATGAATGCCAAAGCATCAGCATGTCGATTTTTGTCTCGGGACAGATGCCGAAAAATAATGTTTGGTTTGCTAAGATTTGAACAAGGTTTTTATATTGTATTAAATCTTCATCAAGTATTTGATATTTTAATTCGACTTGTCGAATTACCAACTGTGAATCGCTTGTGAGTCGAACATTGCTGATTCCTAGCTCAATGATGAGTTTTAGAGCATGAACCACAGCTTCATATTCTACTATGTTGTTTGTATGTTCTTCAAACTCAAGACGAAATGAATGTGTCATTCGCCCTCCCATTGGTGCAGTAATCACAATGCCAATTCCTGCTCCTTCCTTGTTTCGGGACCCATCAACAAAGACTTCCCACCTTTGAGAGTTTGTTGAGTTCAGAATATCTTGTGGGTCCTCTTCCTCGCATCCTGGTAATCCTTTAACATAGATAAAAAATGAATTATTAATGGGATGAAAATTTTAATGAAAAAGTTTTAAATAAGTTAATTTTTTTTTCAACTATCGGACCTTGAATCTCATATTCTTCTTCAATCGGGAAATCCACAAGGAAGTCAGCTAAAACTTGAGATTTTTGAGCGATTTGCAACTCATAAATAATGTTGAATTGTTCTAGATGGGCGTTCCATTTTGCGATCCTTCCTACTTTTCCTGTATTCTTTAATACTGATTGTAACGGTGCCTTTCTCGGGACACGAACATATTGTGTGAGAAAATAAGTACGTAACTTCTGAGTGGAAAAGACCAATGCTAAAATGAGTTGTTCGATTTTAGTGTAATTTCTTTCTGCCGAATTAAGGGTTTTGCTGATATAATATATCGGTTTTTCTATTTTCTCATTAGTACGCACCATCACTGCGCTGATTGCATCTTCCGTTGCCGCTATATACAAAGTTAATGTTTCTTCAGGTTCCGGTTTCTGTAATGCTGGCAATGTAGCCAGATGTTTTTTTATGTTTTGGAAAGATTGTTCACATCGATCGTTCCAATCAAATTTATTTTTCTTCTTGAGTATATCAAAAAAGGGTTTGCACCGTTCTAATGATCTGGCAATAAATCTGTTTAAAGCAGCCAAACATCCATTTAATTTTTGTACACTTTTAATGTTGTTGGGTGATGGCATGTCTGTTATTGCTTGAATCTTTGCTGGATCAACTTCAATTCCATTTTTTGTAACCAAGTAACCCAAAAAACGTCCCGAAGTAACACCAAAAATACACTTCTCCGGATTAACTTTCATCTTGTATTTTCGTAATGCACCAAAAATTTCAGTGAGGTCTTGTAGATGATTTATAGAAAATTTGCTCTTTACCAACATATCATCCACATAAACTTCTAGTTGTCCGATCCAAGGTTTGAATATTGCATCAACCAGTCGTTGATATGTTGCTCCTGCGTTTCGTAATCCAAACGGCATCCTGGTATAGCAATACAACCCTCGAGGAGTGAAGAACGCTGTGTGTTCTTGATCAGCTTCTGCAAGTGCAATCTGGTTGTATCCCGACTGACCATCCATAAAAGCTAAAGCCTCATGGCCTTCTACAACATCTACCAATTGATCAATGTTGGGAAGTGGATAACTATCTTTCGGACATGCTTTATTTAAGTTGGTGAAGTCTATACAGATTCTTACTCCACCCTTCTTTTTTGGAACGATCACCATATTAGAAATCCACGTTGGATATCGCACTTCACGAATGAATCCTGCATTTAAAAGCTTTGCTAATTATTTTTCTACTGGATCGTGATACTCCGGTGCAACCTTTCGTATCCGTTGTCGAAATGGTATAGCATCGGGACGTATTTGTAATTCATGTTGTACAATACTTGGATCTATCCCGGGCATATCTTCCATCTTCCATGCAAATATATCTACAAAATCACGAAGTAGCTTGATTAAACTTTGCTCCATGTCTTCTTTCATCAATGTTCCAATTCGCACTTGTTTAGGCCATTCTGAAGTTCCAATATTTATAATTTTAGTTTCTTCTATAGACTATAGAAGTGAAAATTGGTTTAGGATTCCCGATCGAAGTTGGAGTTCCCTTTAATTGTTATGAGGGTCCTTCGAACTGCTGACTTGTTGAATTTTCTTGATTCTTACTGCTTTCTCCTAATTCATTTGTTGCTTTTTGTTCGATGTTTCTTTTCAAGTATTGATTTATCTCCTCTTCCTTTGCTTTGATTTTACGGTCTTTCTTCCTTTCACGTTGTTGTTGTTCCCGTTCTTCATGCATTCTTACCTCTGCTATTATACAAAACTTCGCATCATCTTGATCTCCCTTGATCTCCATTTCTCCTTGCGGTGTTGGAAACCGCAAATATTGATGATAAGTTGAAATTACACCTTTCAGCTGGTGTACCCATCATCTCCCAACTATTGCATTGTACGGGGATGGAGCATCTACTACGCTGAATCTTGTCAAGATGTTAATTGGTCCAGCAGATACTTACAAATCAATATCTCCTTCAGGTCTTGAAGCCATTCCGTTGAACCCATAAATTACATATCGGGACAGGATTAACTGGTCTTTTTTGAGTCCTATTTTGCAAAATGTGTCATGAAACAACACATTTAAAGAACTGCCCCCATCCAAAAGAATTTTTCTAACGTTCCATCCTGACATTAGCAATGTAAGAACCAAAGGATCATTGTGCATCTCAATTTCTTGATTTACTTCCTGTGCTGAGAAAGTTAAAGGGGATGCCATCCAGTCTTCCCAAGCTTCCGTTATCCTTCCTGATACTTTAAAAATTTCATGGTCTCGAATCCTCTTGCACAAATTTTTATTGATTGCTGCGTTCATATCTGTATCTCTTTCTTCTGAGAATGATATCATATTAATGGTGTGTCTGTTATATGGGATATGCACTGCCTTGCCGTTGTCTGGTCTTGCTATTGGTTCGGGCCTTTGAATAAATTCTTTCAATTCTCCTGCATCAATCATTTTTTGTACCAGTATAATAAAATTCCTACAATTATCGGTTGTGTGCCCTTTATAACAGTGGTACTCACAATAATCTTTCGAACGTTGTGTGAACTCAGGCTGATTGCCTTTTGATGATGGCCACTGAAAATCTGGTTTATTTTTTATGATTTCGAATAATTCAGAATATGATATATTGAGTTTTGTGAACACTCTTTCTTGAAATCGCTGAACAAAATTTTTTTTATCCCCTTGCCGTGGGCGCTTTGATTCCCTTGGTTCAGATTTATGAGGAAATTTCTTTTTTTGTTCTGGTGATACTTCGATTGAATTTATCCTTTTCATGTTTCTTTGATTTCGTGAATTACTTCTTGGACCTTATTCTTGCACATCTTGCAGTCTTGCACATGTTTCTATTATTTCCCTGAGATGTCCCTCGGTTTTGGGATTGTTACGATGAATTTCAATTAAAAGTTGACATCTCCGATCAGCGATTCCCCATTTATAATGATTGATTGTTGTACTTGAATCTACATCTCCAATTGCTTGACAAATTGTATGCCATCGGGCCGTATATGACGGAATTGTTTCTTCTGGCCATGATGTGAGGGAATATAATCTGTCTACTCCCGAATCAACGGGCTTGTCGTACATGTATGCTTCGAGAAATTTCCTCACTAATTGTGAATAACATTGATTAGAACTTTCTGGCAATATGTCATACCATAATAATGTCGAACCTTTCAAACTTGATGGGAAGCATCGTCACATTATTGCTTCGTGTCCGTCCCATCGTGACATCACTCGATTGTAATATTTTAAATGTGAAGTCGGGTCCTTCGTACCATCATAACATTCAAATACAGGGATATTGTATTCTCTTGGAAATGGAACACATGTCAACTGTTGATCCAGCGGTGTCCGCTTGGCTTCTTTCAGCACCTCTTCTATCATGCCCCCTTATTTATTTTTTAATCCTTTTATCTCTTCCTTTATTTGCTCCATTGCTTCAATATATTTTTGCCATTGTGCACGTTGAATTTCTTGATTTTCCCGTTGCCTCCTAGCTCGTGATGATGATCCTACTAACACCATCCTCTGATCTTGATTTTCCTTTTCATTTCTGGGTGCACGTCTTCAAGAAATTGCTTCTTGACTTCGTGACCCTGTTGCAGCTTGTCTTTCCTCACGTTGAATCGCACTTTTCAAAGCTTGATTTTCTCTGGTTAATAATTCGATTCGATCATGACTGGCCCTTTGTTCTCTTCTTATTTCATTCATTTCTTTCATCAGATTTTGGAGATAATTTACTTCATTTCTTGAATTCTCATGATGTGATGAATGATTTTGAATAATGGTATTTGGAGTTAATTCATGAATAGGTGAATGATTTCCTACATCACTATGTTGTTGTTCTGGCTCACTCTCTCCTTCCCTTTGTCTGTAACTTTGTCTGTCGTTACTGTCTCGATTCCCAGAGCCTGCTTCTTGAGACATATTTCTTCTGGATTCTTTGTTTCTTGATTATTTCTTTTTCCTCTTGAATTCTAATGATCTTTTAAAAGTTAGCCATATAATCTCTTAACTGATTATTTAATAAAGAAAGTGAGAAACTAGTTTTCTGACTTTTTTAAAAATCTATCTATACTTTTAGTAAAATAATTTGTATCATCTACCATGAATCTTTTAAAATGCATATAATAGGAAATCAAACATTTAAACAGATCCATTCAAACTTAAAACTTTTTCTTTTCGATGACATACAATTTCCATTTTGCATATCACAAAAAGGTTATTATGCAAAAGAAATCACATGTTAGCTAAAGTTAAATTAAGCCAAAATGTTGCATAGAACTATCAAATTATTTATACTAAATTTTTTTACTTTTGAAATACATATATAACAGAAAAATCCATTTTTCATGAACAGGTAGGATAAATCCTTTAACCCATTCCCTGTTTCTAGCGCCAAATTGTTTATGCCAAAATTCTCATTGACATCAACAACCAATGATTTGATGAAAAACAGTAAATAGAAAGATTTTAACTAACAATTTGATACACAGAATCCTCTTTAAAATCAATTAATGAGAAAGATTTTAATTAACCATTTATTTACAGATCAAATATCTGATCAAATTACAGTCTCAAATTCATAATCTTTTTAAGTATAGAAGATGAATCATGATAGTGAAACTTTTAAATAGTATCTTACACAATGAATACAACCTAATGATCTTTTTCCTTCTTCTTTGATTACTCTTCCTTAGCCACTTCTTCGCTTTAATTTTCCGACCCCTTCTCTGTTGAACGCTCTCTTCTTTTTTATATATTATATAATGGGTCCCTCTTGTCCCGATACCTTCTTTCGTTCTCCTTATTACTTTGGATCGGGATGATTGTATGGTTGACAGGTCATGCTCTTTACTTTTTGGTCCGTTACCTTGTATGATTAACACGCACTCTTCGTTCTTTGAGAATCATCTTTGTCCCGATCACATCTGTCAACCATGTGGTCAAAGTAAATAAAAGTAATTATTGTTTTTACTTTCCCGCTCCACGTTAATTATTACTCTTACTTTCCCGTTCCATATTCATTATTACTCTTACTTTCCCGTTCCTCGTTCATCATTACTTCTACTTTCCCATTCAATAAGCATCTAATGCTATCTGTTTCGATCAGTGTGATACTACTTTCCCGATCTTATGTGTGAAACATGCAGGGATTTACTCAGTCTTTCACATCTGTCCTTTCTCGATCCTTTGATACAACTTTGATTGTGTGCTTCTCGTTCTTCTTAGTACCACTGACTCCTTCTTTAATCGTTTTAAACGTGTCGTTCTCCTTTTATTTCCCAACAACCCCTTCTTAAACCATGGAGTTCATTTCGTAACATATATCTTCTTACCATAGACGGAGCTAAGTTATTCAATAAACAACCATATGTCCCTTGCTGAAGAAAGACCAAAAACATCTCAAGAAACAATATCGGTAAAAGTAGCTTTAGGACAACTAACTGCAAATCGATATGCCTTTCTCCAACACAACCACCTAGGTTTTACAATTTTACCACCATTTTTTGTAATTTGTTTAAAAGGTTCTTGAATTTCTCCATCAATATAGCCAATTAGACCAGTCAAAACTAAAAGTCGACTCAATCTGATCTCGCCATAGCAAGAAATTAAAGAAATCTAATTTTATTGATACAAAATTACCAATATTATTGAATGGTAATGATAAATTATTCGAATTATACATGAATCACCATTACCCGCAGCGGAAGGATTGCCACAGTTGAGGTTCCAAGCATTCAGATTATTTGCCATGCTTCTTGTTGTACCCATTAACAACATTGAAAAAATGAAGAAGAATTAATCGAAAAATAGATCAAGAATCAATAAAACAACTGGGAAGAAGCAAAAATCAGATAGAAATCTGAGAAATAAAGTTGTTGGAAAAGATAGATCGAAAAGAAATGTTGAAAATATATTAATTTTGACTATGAAGAATCAAAATTTAAGAGAAGTGTTTTTTTTTTTTTTTTTTTTTTTATTTGATGAATTTTTTAGAAGAAATGTTGATCAGAATCGTCACCTCCATGATACCATGAGAAATGTAAGTTGTTGTAAAATGTATTGTTACAGTCTTACAGAATATCGAGATATGTAATTATAGGCTGTAACATTATTGATTGTAGTCAGTGACTCAGACTTATACTTGACTCAGACTTATGACTCAGAATTATACTCTAACAGGGAAATGCATGAACATTAATGGAGAGGTTAAATTTGCATTCTAAATTTAGTTTGCACCATTCGTTAGTTCATCTTTTCTTACATAATCATCACTTACCCATAAGCATTTTTAGGTATGCCCTTTTATTGTAAAGGTACACAGTTATTATTGGAAGGTTGTATATGGCCTTGGCCCTTGGGTATGCTTCTTGTTCTCTGGTTAAGGGGCGTATAATTTCTTGTTTGTTTATGTGGTTGGGGGCTTTTTTTTCCTCCTTGTCGTAACAGTTCTTTTATAATAGTACGAAATACCAATAGATTCAATTTTGATGGACCTTTTTAATAGCAGGTCTGTCCGTTAATAAATTATTAATCTGAATAAAAAAAGATTTTAACTCAAATCATTACTCTCTGATCCTTCATACATGCTAGATTTTGATGCGTTTTTTTTTAAATACCCAAACCATCCCTCAAGCAAATATAGTATATATGTAACAGATTTTTAAGCTGCTATAGATATCTCGTGCTAAAATCTAAGATCCGATTGTTTTTCTCTCATGCACTCCCTTTCTGCTGCTGCTTCTCTGAGAATCTTGTTTTAGTGTTTTTTGTGGAGATCATTGTTTGTGAATCAGGTATGTCATGTAATCAGCTTCACTGATTAGTTTAATTGATTTGTTTTTGTTTGATTCTTTGTTTTTCACTGGATCATGAAGAACTGATAAAAATCTATTTAGATTTTGTTATATTTATTGATTATATTTTGTTATATTCATAGATATAATCATTTAGTTTGTATGATCTAGCAGTATATATATAGTGAATACAGGAAAAAAAATTGTTTTGATTTTTTTTTTTTTTATATGCAGTTGATTTTTACATTATGAATCAGTAGTACGTATACGAAATACCGAAGATAACAATATTTTTTTTATATCTATTAATTATTTCACAATATCTCTTTTTATGCATATACTAGGATATAATCCGTGTCGTGACGATCAATGTTTTTTTTATGTGCACTTATAGTTCCCCATAATTTTTGATTTTTGAAAACCATGTGTGACGTTGTATAGTTATTCATTTCGTGTTTGTATTTAAGTTGATGATAGGTTCATCTGTCGTCACGTCTTACCGAAAATACCATCTAATTTTTTTTTGAGATAGACTATTGAAATTAAGTGACCTCATACTTTATTAATTTCAATATCCCGTAATCTAGAATGTAGTTAAATTTATAACTACACTGAATGAATGACCGATTCTATATTGCAATTTTTTTCTATCAAGTTTGATATCCCATTTAGCGGCCATTTGGTAACCACTCACATCTGACTGTACCAATCGATAATTGAAAATAATATCAAAGATATGGAAAGTCTCTGGCTATTTAACTGTCTTGAAAGAGGGTTTTTCTTAAGGTCAGTAACTCTGACGAAACATATAACTGTAGCAAAAACAAAGCTGGTGATGGCCATTTGGCTACTACTTTAAGAAATTGGATTATACGAACTCGTTAATTTTTTTTTTTAATAATGATTCAGATGTTAAAGCAAAGCTATATGTTCCTCTCTTGTCATTATGGAGAGAACTCTCAAGTATCAACTGTTTTCTTGGATTCCACGTACGTTGGCATGTCATTACGTATTAGGGTGGAACTATTCCATTTCACACGGTGGTGGCATGTGGCACACATATAAAAGACAAAGAAAGTCTGTTCAGCCTTTGTAATACCTACTGAGCCATAAACTACGACATCTGTTGTCATCCAAACTTTGCAACTTGCATTGCATGTGTTCTTTACCTTGAGCTTTTCTATACAACATCTATGAACTCAACATCATCTCCCCTGGCCTACTTTATTTGTCTTGGCTGAACAAAGAAAACTTGAAAAATTCTTTATATCTTATGTTCTGCTGTGGAACCATGAATATCAAAAATCTTAGCAATAAATACTTAAATTTAAAAGGGTTTATATTTAAAAATTTGTTTGTCATAACTTAAAAGTCCACATAAAATTTAATTATTTTACTTTGCCGAGTTGCATCTAAAGTTTCTGTCCAATAACACAAAGGAGTTGACGTAGTAAAGAAATGGTCTATAGCGACTAAACCCAACATCCTCTACCCCAACTCGTTTAATCCCAGCCTTTATTTGAACAGTCCCCATTTTAAATTTCTTAGGTACACGAACTGTGGATTATATGGATTGACCATTAGGACACCGAGCAAAAACCATTTTCAATAATAAAGTTATACAAATCTTTATTATTCCATGTAACGAAATGCAGTAATCAAGCATCGGCTTTCTTTTGTAATTTGTTTTTGCTCGGTGTCCTAATGGTCAATCCACATAATCCTGTAATGTGATTTTTTCTAGTAAGAACTTGAACACTATGTTGTACCTAAGAACTCACATGTAATCATCGGCTAGCAGCATCAAGTGCAACACCTCCAATAACCATAACATCAAGTGAACTTTTGGAATTGTTTCCAGACATCTTTTCTTCCTACTCTTTTCTGCTTGTAACCGTTCCATCCCTCAATAGAATGTTCTGCTTTACCTTAGATCTATATCTTGCAAGCAAATTCCCCTCATTTGAACCCAATTTTACTGCAACGCATTGAATCCTTACATCAACAACTATATCAGGCAAAGTCTCCATCAATATGAATAGAAGGATTGGGCCATTCTGTGAACCAAATGTAACCGAAGAAAGAAAAATTGAATGTTAACTAAAAAACAACACCAATAATCTCTTCTGAAACTAAAATGGCTATCCTTCAGTAACTTAGTTTTCTTATTTATTTTAAAGCATTTTCCAGACCCTGTGAGCCATAACCCCAAGCTATTCCAATGAACCACAGACTAACACACCAAATTCATTTGAAACAGTCACAAATTGCTTTAAAATCAATCATTAACACAATGAATGAATAATAAGATAATTAAAAATGTTCTCAATAAAATGCGTATTTTACCTTTTTATTATTGTACAGTACTTTTGGTTGATATATCTGAAACGAACGAAACAGTGATGGAAGCAACACACTGAAGGAAAAAGTCAAAACCATTATTATTAATAATTTTATCGAAATTTCAAACCCAATTTTTTTCAATAATTTTGTTACATGAGTATGACTTTGATGGTTTATAACAGACTACGTTCAGTTTAGCATTAGCCCACGATATCAAGCGATTCTCTCTTTCTTACAATACTGCATAACATGCCAATTACAATGAAACCCAGAACAACTTAAATCAGACTATTAGACAACTACCCATACTTAAATGAGTATCTTACGTTGTAGTTCACTACGATGAGTAAGTCGAGGAACCATTATATTTTCCAATTGTCTGCAAGATCTAAAATTATGCCCTCAGGGAAGGCCGGTGCTCTGTTTGTATATCTAATGGTATTGGGACTGCATAGGTGCTTCTAGACATTGGTGTGTTTAAGTCTCAAGGGTTTTTGGAACTCTTATGAGGTTTTCATCTCCAGATTCTGTTCACATTCAACCTGTGTACAGCTTAAGTCCGCTGCAATTGGCGAAGGAGTTGTCATCTGAACCATACTGCGGTATGGATAGTTCTTTGCTTGTTGTGTGCGTCCAATCAGCGTCCTCTGAGCTTTGCTTTCCGCATGGGGATTGACAAATTGTATACATTTGCTATTACTATATGGCCTCAAAATAAAATTTAGCCTGCCAAGAGTAGTTATTAAAAATTACATATTACAAAACCAGGTGAAACTGATACATACCTGAAAGGGATGCTAGCTTTCTCCCAATATGTCCGGAACCAACAAAAATCTACAAATAATACATCAAAATTTTTAGAAGACCCATCAAACAGCTTGATATAATACGAACCAAGGACAACAACACTTTTCAGATTTAAAACAACAACATGTTACATCAAACAATCGATAACATTTATAAGAATTACAACATAAAAGTTAGAAGAAGAACGACAATTATCAGATTTAGAACAACATGTTACATCAAACAAACTTATAAGAATCACAACAATTGGTAGATTTAATCAAACAACCAATACACCAAACAATTCAGATTTTGCTGGATAGGTTAATTTTACACTAAACAATTCATATACAAATCAATCCAAATTCTATTGACATTTACTGTTTTGAAACTGCTACATACCTGATACGGATGCTGGCTTAATTCTCCCAATACGTCCTGAACCAATAAAAGTCTACAACAATACATCTATTTTTCTAAAAAAACCACTGGAAGGGACCAGCAAAATCTAAAAAAAATTACCAAATATAAAATGTTCAAAATGGAACTTACATGTCTTATCATACCCTACTCTCCAGGTAGAGAAAGAGATTGAGACCTAAAAAAACAATAAGAAAGAGTAAGAGCAATGAAGGAATGTCATACTTAAAATTCTGTCTTGCGTACGCTTTCACAACTTTCCATTACGCCTGCGCACGAACAACTTCTGAATATGTTGACTATCAAGCTAATGCGCAGCTGCATCTTCCTGTCCTCATCATCTGTATCATTATCACTGATTTTTGGTGTAGGACAAGTCTCATCAAATATCGTCGACTCAATTTGTATATCCTCTTCTTCATATTTTCTTCTCAATCTAATCCATTGTTCTATCGTCGACTCAATTTTTATATCCTCTTCTTCATATTTTCTTCTCAATCTAATCCATTGTTCTCCAAGACGATCTTCCACGGTAAAAGAGCCGACTGTCGTAATAGGCTTTACAAAAGGCACGTAATGCTCTAAAATCAAACATGAGATGAAAACTGCTAATACACAAACAAAGGAGTATTGTTTACCTCTTGGGAGGAGCATATTAAGACTCATATTGGATTTTGTTTCGAAGAATTCTCAAAATATTTCCTTCAAATACTAACTTAGGTGTCTCAGAGATATAAGTTTGAGCTTGAAAGAAAAAGTTAAAAGAAAGGTTTTTGTATATCAGAAAGAAAGATTTCTGTATATCCAGTCATCGACACAGGGAGGTCGCTCCATTCGTTATGGAAGTAAATATTCTCGTATTTATTGCTACTGCGCTGTTCATTCTAGTTCCTACTGTTTTTTTATTTATCATCTACGTAAAAATAATCAATCAAAATAATTGATTCGAATGAAGCTTGACTTCTTTATTCTTATCAATGATGGAAAAAATGAAAGGGATTTTTATTCCACGTCTTAAATAAAATGGACGGACTAGAATCAGCAGTATATGAAATCCGGTAGTATAGTAGAAAGATATCAATTTTTTTCTACCATACTTTCTATTATTGTATTGTCTCAAGTTGTACTGGTACCGTATAAAAAGGGATATGCTTGAATTTGGAGTTTTAGATGAAATGGACGGATAATGCAAACATGTTTTTTGGGACGCTCGAATCAAACGGTTCATCGAAGTTCTCATGTCACATGAGTCATGTGTATAGAATAAGAAATTAGGATTAAATGAATAGACCGAAAGCTACTGAATCAAATGTGTTGTTTAGAAGAGGTTTTGAGCACCGAAAACCAATTGAGCTCTTAGACAATTGCACTCCTCCCTCCACAAAGAAATTGCCCGGTAAGAATTCTTTTCATACATAAACCTGAGCAAAATGATTCGATAATAAACAACAGTAATGAAACATCAAAATTTAACTGAAAGCAACATTATTACATTAAGATTTAAACATTAAAATTAATCCAAAAAAAACACAACTATGAACACAAAAGTAAAGGGATTAGCCATGACTCCAAAACTTAAAAAACCCTAAATGAAGTAAATAGTAACAATTGTACTAAACTTATGCGACGTAAAGAAACTTAAAAAACCCTATATGGACCAGCAAAATTCTACAAAAACAAAATCAGAATCAAAGAATAATGTGTGGTAAAATTCCAATTTAGGAAACCATTCCATCACAAATAATCAAAAAAAGAGTGACAGAAGATCTAAGAACATAAACAAAATTCTGACCTAAAGAAGCTCACCTTTTGATAAGTAGAAGGCGATAAAGAAAGGTGTGAAGATGAGAACTGGGTTTCAGGTTTATATAAAGGGAGGAGATGAAGGTTTGACATTGTAACATAACTGAAGAGGGAGGAAATAAGGCATAATCTGTGCCGGAATTGAAGAGGGAGGAGATGAAGATAGATCGGTAACAGAAAAGGAGATTAATTCAAGAGATTGAATGTTGAAGTTATCGAAGGAAAAAGAGATCTTGGCCGTCTGGTTAGGGAGGAAAACGTGGGACAATTCTCAGCCACGATTTATCTTTTGAACATCCAAAGAAACAACATCCGTAGATGCCTGAAAAAATAAGTTTCTGGACGGTCGGATTTGGCTGAAACCGTTTCTTTCTATAAGTAAGATGTTATGTATATATGATTTTTGCAGTTGATTGTTCATTGTTTTATTTTTTGTTTTTCGCAGGTTTATTGTTTCTTAATTTTTTGTTTACTCTGTGGATTGTGAATTGATTGATATTTTCAGGTTTGTTTCATATAACATTATGTTTATTTATCCTGACTTTTTTGGGAGCTATCAAAAACTAATTAGGGGCGACTAATAAGAAAAAATAAGGTCATTTTGAAGTAATCTCAATACATCCCTTATCCATCTATTTTCTATAATGGTTAATCTATCCTTGTTTAATTAGTGTTAATTTTGATTAATTAGTTGATTAATTTGGTTATTAGAAAATGATTTGAGTTAGTTTTGGATTAGAAATCGAGAGTGTTTTAGAATGATTTTTCGAGTTTTAGTTTTGTACAATCGGTAGGCTCGTGATTTTTGTTCCTACCGATTGTACAATCGGTAGTTTAATGGAGTACTTAAACTACCGATTATGTAAGTTGCCCCAAATTGAATTTCTCAAAACTTCCAAAATTTCGAACTCTTCATCTTTCACAATCGGTAGGTATTGAAAATTTATATCTACCGATTGTAACCATATAATGAATTAACTTAAAATTTTTAACTTTGTAATCGGTAGTTTAAAGATCAATTTTATCTACCGATTACAATGGTTTTGTTGTCCAGGACTTTTATTGCAACAATCGGTAGTTAGTGAACATAAATAACTACCGATTGTTGATAATCGGTAGCACGAGAATTTAATAACTACCGATTGTACGTAATCGGTAGTTTAGGAACATAGTTATCTACCAAATATGCCGATTTTACTTGACATCTAACTTCGTAATACTATCTCAACATCCGGAGAAAAACTTGTTCAAATAAACTTACTACATATTGTTCATTAAACATGTTTAAAAAAAACAACTAAAAACATCCGAATTAAACGAAACAAAACACATCATGGAAGTTCAAATTGATCAATCTCATTGATCTCATATAAATTCTTCCACTCCTTGTTACTCTGGACTTGGTCCTAGTTTCAACCGGCTTCTTCTTCTTCTTCTCGTCCCCCTTAGGATCATCCCGAAGTGGACCTATGTACTCTCCAGCTTCATTGTAGTATGGGTTTATGCTTGACAAGTCTTTGTCCCTTAAAATGCACCGAGGATCCAAAACATAGTAAGTTGTCTCGGAATCGGTTGACGAATTGATTTCATTGGTTTTGGACTCCTCTATCACCATCTTTTCCTTTCCCTTCTTTGGTTGTTTAGGTAAAGATTTTGGAGCCATTTTCAATGGAGTACTTAAGGGTAAAAGGAGTAGAAGAATCGGTAGAGGAAAAGAAATGAAAAAAAATTGATGTTTTAGTTGAGAATAGGTTGAGCCACTAATTTCTTCGAAGTTGGAGAGTTAAAATGTATTGGAGGTGCATAAATGAGAAGAGGTCACCCTCCTTATACAGATTATAGTCTTAACAGCTCTTTTTTTCAAAAAAAAAAACCGTTGAGGCCTGGTGTAACAAGAGTGTACAGAAAATATGTACACTAAGTTCGAACTAATATAAAGAATCGGAAGTTTTGGGTACACCATAATCTACCGATTTTAACAATCGGTAATCTAACAAATATATTTACTACTGATTGTAATGTGTTGCCCCAAATTGGATTTCTTAATTTCTTTATAAATCATTTCAATGAATCGAAAAAGCATACATCGTGTAACATTAAAGGAAATAAAATATAATAAATCAGCAGATTACACTTAAACACTTAAGCAAACCTATTATCAAACCTTCAACGGGTCGTATGACGACGTTCTTCATTTCTTCGGAGAATAATCAACACACAAGGAATGTGTTCTTCCATCACCCTTAGGATCTCGAAATGAGGTTTGTACCTGAAATCTGAACGTTTCTATCTTCTCCATTCCTCCAGAGATCTGGTAACAACTTCACCATCAGTTTCATTCCTAATTCTTCTTTCATTCACCTTACCGGTTAAAGAAGAAAATTCTAGTACTTCCCTTGTGATTTCCATATATCGACAAAAAAGGCCTGCTCTGTCCCAGTTGTTGGGGTTACCGGTTTCGTTACAAAAGTTAGCATGGATATGTTCTAACCATTGCATGCTCATTGAACCATTCATCCGACGTTCATGACCCCTTGCTGGATAATGTAATACCATGTTTCGACATAGGGATAAATCTTCGTCTATGGTAAAATTCTCTGCATTAAGCCTAAAATTTTCATAACCCGACATTATATGAAAACGCGAGATTAGAAATTTTCTATGAAATGTAAAAGATGTGGATTTGAAATGGGAATGATAGATATAAATTCATTTATTTATAGGTGTATGAGAATACAAATTATAGCCGTTGATCAACATTAACAATTCAGAACGGTAACAAAATTGGAAATCGATTTTTTTTTTAAATTTCAACATTTTGTACAAGCACAATCGGTAGTTTAAGAAAATCTTAAGCTACCGATTATGATAAGTAGCCCCAAATTGGAAATCGAGATTTTTTTGAAAATTTCAACATTTTGTACAAGCACAATCGGTAGTTTAAGAAAATCTTAAACTACCGATTATGATAAGTAGCCCCAAATTGGAAATCGAGATTTTTTTGAAAATTTCAACATTTTGTACAAACACAATCGGTAGTTTAAAAAAAATTAAACTACCGATTATGATAAGTAGCCCCAAATTGGAAATCGAGATTTTTTTGAAAATTTCAACATTTTGTACAAACACAATCGGTAGTTTAAAAAATCTTAAACTACCGATTATGATAAGTAGCCCCAAATTGGAAATTGAGATTTTTTCAAAAATTTCAACAATTTGTACAATCACAATCGGTAGTTTAAAAAATTCTTAAACTACCGATTATGATAAGTAGCCCCAAATTGGAAATCGAGATTTTTTCAAAAATTTTAAAAAATTTTACAATCACAATCGGTAGTTTAAAAAATTCTTAAACTACCGATTATGATAACTAACCCCAAATTGGAAATCAAAATTTTTGGAAAACTCCTGGACACTCGCAATCGATAGTTTAAATTTGTACAAACTACCGATTATGATTAGTAGCCCCAAATTGCAAATCCAATTTTTTTGAAAACTCCTGGATACTCTCAATCGGTAGTTAAAATTTTGTACAAACGACCGATTGTCGCTGAATGTACATAATCGGTAGTTTAAGTAATTCTTAAACTAACGATTACTGATTAATTTACTCATTCGGTCGTTGTTTCAAACCCGCTAACTACCGATTGTACATTTAAAATTTATAGAACATAACTTGTTAAAAATAAATCGATGGAAAATCAAATGATAACTCAAAAAAAGTACATATAATCATCTTTAATCGGAAACCTTCAAACCACAAATGTTAAACACTAAAATAATATCATTCAATTTAACGATTACAACCTAATTCCTAACTTTTTTGGTTTTAGAAAGAGGAGCACGAGTAACAGAGGCTTCAGGTTCATCGGCTTGAGAAGCAGGGACATTGGCTCGAGGAGCAGCACTCGTTGAACCGCGAAAACGTTTAGTCTAGTAGTTATATTCCTCGTCGTCGTCGTGATCGTACATGTATCTTCGAACTGGGGATCATAATCTTCGTTATCAAGGTTGAGGAGGAGGTCTTTATCTCCCCCATTGAGGCACGAACCTACCTTGTTCGACAGAAATGCAATCATCTTCTTCTGTTTTTAGGCAATAACAATCAAACGATTATTATCTATAATATTGACCTGTAAAACTAAAATCTAAAGGAAATAACATTACGTACCAGCCTTGCTAAGGCCGACAGGTTGTCTTTGAAGATGGACCTATACTCGTGCACCCTGGTGCTCTTTCCTTTGTCTTCAAGGATCACTTTAAGATGAGAATTCTCCCGGTACTATACCATATAGGATGAGGTTATCTCATCACCTCGGTTTACAGGTCTCCCCTCGTCGATCGTGTAATGCATTCTGTTGTTCCAATCTTCAACTGATGGGTTGGGCGTGTAAACAACTTGGATCGTGTCTTTACCACACTATTTGGAACGTCAATTTGAACTTGTCGTGTATGTTAGGCCTAGGTTCTACTTGGACATAACCCATTTGACGTAGGAACCTAGAGGCATTGTAGATTACATATCCTGTTGGATGCCACAAGGGTCCAAAGTACATGGCCAACTCAGACCTTCACGCTATAGTACCATCAGCTAGCTCTTCCCTGTAGGGATCAAAACATACATCTGGGGCCTCCATGGAGTCTAGGTTCCTCCTCAAAGCAATCAACTCCTGCTCCTTGAACCTTGAATGGTTGCTCGAAAAGATGTATTTTTGGCCTCGGGTTGTGCCTCTCTCCCAATCCGGCTTCTGTCTTGCCAACTCCAGGGAGGAAAAGTGATTGTAGATCCAAGCCTAATGAACATATCAAACCAAGTATTAGAAAATTGAAAGAGAAAAAGAAGAAAGAATAAATAGAAATCAAACCATCAATGGAGTTACTAAAATACCTGAAATAAGCTCATGTTCCCGTCTATTTGGCTAGTCTCCTCCCGGGATGCCTTCCTCATCTCTTCCATCAAAAACGCAAGACAAGCAGTGCCCCATGAATAGTCTCTAACTTTGTGGATGGGATCCAAAAGTTGTAGAAGGTTGGCGTCAACCCGGTTGCCACTAGCATTTGGGAAAATTACACATCCCAAAACGCACAGAAGATATGTAGTTGCTGCAGCTCTGACCTGGTCATCGCTGAACTGTGGGTTGGCCTTCCCTTTTTCCAAGGTGCCTCTAAACCTTTCCATCATATGAACCATACTAAATTTCCTGGTTCTGTATTTAGCGCACCGGTCAAACTCTTTGTTAGAGGTCTCTCGGTCCCAGCCAAAACACTTCTCGGTCAAAGCATAAAGCTGGTCCCAGCTTAACTGCTTCACATAATCAAACTTGACCGCTGTACCATGGTCGGTCAGACCTAGAATCTGCACCATATCATCGAGAGTGATGGTCATCTCTCCCCACGGCATGTGGAAAGTATTGGTCTCTGGATAATACCGCTCCACGAATGCCGATATCGACACACGGTCGTGTTTTAACATGGAGTTTTCGGCAGTCGTAGATAGCCCCGAGCTCAATATAATTTCCTAGAACCGAGGACACTCATCCTTCGACGGACAGTCGTTCATCTTGTATGGTGTGGCAGTAGGTTTCAGTAGATGGACCGCATTAAAATGGTCCTAATATACACGACGAATTAAAAACAATTAGAATAAAAGTTAACACTTCTACGAATAAGAAGACAATATGTTAAGAATGGTGTTTTATAATTATTACCTCGGTAGAGTAGATTTCTTTGGCCCAAGAATCCTTATAGCCAAACAATAGAGGTCCTTCGTCTCTTGGAAGCCTGGGGATTTGACCTTGTCGTGGACCCTTAATCTTCAGAGAGTCGGGGACCTTGTGTCCTCGTCTCTTCCTTGGTTGTTTCTTTGTACCAGTTTCTTCTTCTTCTTGGGTAGTATTTGGTCCACCTCCTTCAAAGTGTTGAGCTTGAGGAGCACTTGGTCCTCCTTCTTTGTTTTGGCTAGCGTTCTTTTATCGTCTAGCACTAGCGGTAACCTTCTTACCGCCTCCACGACGAGGCCCCGATAGAATTGTATCGTGGGCTTGCTTTGATCGCCTTTCCCTTTTTTGATACAAGATAAAGAACAATTATTTCAGTACATAAAACGGTAGACAAAGTAAGTTGAACTCAACATATTATTAACAATCGGTAGTCAAAAAAACAACTTAACTACCGATTGTGTATAATCGGTAGTACAAAAAACAACTTAACTACCGATTGTGCATAAAAAAATGGGAACACAAAAGTCTATGGACACATCCACAATCGGTAGTTATATAAAAAATTTAACTACCGATTATCACTAAATTTGGATCCAGTAGAATAATCGGTAGTTTAGGTGTAAAAATAACTACCGATTGTGATCGATGTTTTTGAGGATCACTAACTAGCACAATCGGGGGTTTAACACTAAACGAAACTACCGATTATCACTATTTTGCATCCAGTAGAATAATCGGTAGTTTTTGTCTAAATCTAACTACTGATTGTGATGGGTGTTTTTGAGGTTCACTTAACACTCACAATCGGTAGTTTAAGCCTATACAAAACTACCGTTTATATTACAAAAAATTTATGCATAAGAACAATCGGTAGTTTTAACCTAAAGATAACTACAGATTAAGCATGATCTTCATGAGCAATGAAGAACACTGCCACAATCGGTAGTTTAATACAACCACGAAACTACCGATTGTGCTACTGCACCTAAAACCCTTGGTATTCTACTCACTAATTCAAGCGATTTAAGCAACATAAACACAAATCATGGTAAACCCTAACCTTATTGGAGCCATCAACTACTGGAGAGGCAGATTTTCGTATCCGGACTCCGTGTCTACTTCATCCTCATCGCGTTCATCGCTTTCATCGCTTTGTTCTTGAAAAATTTCTCGATCTCCTGCAAATAGGGCAAATGGCGGCCACTCTGCATTAGGAGGTTGACGAGATGTTTGCTTTTATCGAGGCATCTTTAGATTGTAGTAAGTACGATTAATTGGTTTACGATTATACGATGAATTGGTTTCCGACTAATCGGTTGAAGATGAGAAGAAAATGGTGGAAAATCGGTAGTTTGAAGAGTAATCCATAGTTTTGAAATTGAGAGGAGAAGAAGAGAATCGGATGTTTGAATGGTGAAAGTGTGAAATAGATTTAGTTTAGGTTTTATAAATGAAAGGTATTTTGGTAATAATTAGATTAATGAAAGGTTTTATGGTAATTTTTTTTACATACCCCTAGGTTACCCTTAGCTTCTCCCATTGGATGGCTTTAAAACAGTAGCCCCTAAATGGTTTTTGTTAGCCATCAAATTCGCCAGGTTATTTATATGTTTTGGAATGGTTATATATGTTTTGTTAGATTCCTATGAGTTTGCTATCTTTGATGTTCATTTTTTGTTTTCACAGCTAAATCAATTCATATTAGTTGTACTGATTTTTTTTTACATGTGCATTATCTATAAGTGTTCTATTTTTTCCTAGTGAGTATCATATTTAAATTTATATTGTTTTCTTTTATCATTATTTTCAGTGTTTTTTGAGTTTTGTTTTTCTTTAAATTTTTTTTTTTGTATAATTTGTGATGGTTTTTTTTTCCACTAAATTATGTGGAATGTTTATTTTTGATGTTAATATTCAAAAGTGAATTTAGTGCATATTCCTTGTACTATGTTGTTTTTTTTTTGTCTATTGTTCATTATTTGTTGTTGTGTTCAAAGATTTTTATCTTATATTTGGATCATATTTACACGTTCAACATGTCTGGTATTGGTTCTCATCAAAATATATCTTGGAATTCACATGTTTACTACAAATAACATCATTTTGCTTATTTGGTTATCTTTGCTTCAACAATCGAGGATTTGAAGTTTTGTATCCATGCAACATGGAGCATGTTGAGTCCTTCTGATATTTGTCATTAATTTTGTTCAAATGGTGTTAAAGTGCATGTTCTTGCTGATGTTTACCTTCATGGCCTTGGTGTGTTGTATTTTTACAAGAATGCATCGTTTTTTGAATTGCATGTGGATTGTAGTTCGTCTGGTGTATCTATCTCTTCATGTTTTAGTGATGTGGACAACAATTCAGAGCTGATTAGAACTGCTAGAGATAGTTATAAAATTGATGGTAAAGAAGTTTCTAAATTTATTCTCTCGGATGAGCGGGATCATATATTTGAGGATCCAAACAAGCTATTTTGTGGTGGTATCAAAGTTGTTCGCTTAGCATGTGAAAAGTACTATATGAGGATAAAATATAGGGTCATGAAAGTGAAGAATGATCGTGAGAGGTACAAGATGATATGTAGCAAGGATGGTTGCTCGTGGATGATTGACGCGGTTGCAATTGATGGGTATCTTGATGTATTTAGGATTAAAAGGTATGTTGGCAGGCACACTTGTGTCACTGGAATTAGGTTGAGGAGTCATGTTGTAACAAAGAGGCTTATCAACCACCTCATCCACGATCGTGTGATGCATAACCCACTGATCAAGCCTCAGGAGATTAAAGATTACCTTAAAGTTGGGTTTCGCGTGAACATCAAATACCAACATGCATACCATGGTTTGGATATGTCACACCAACAGATTTTTGGTGATGATGTAAAGTCTTATACCGACCTTGTTTGGTTTGTCAATGCTTTGAAGAAAACCAATCCGAAAAGTTTTGTGGATTTTATTTCAATGACGCAACTCATAGATTTGAAAGGTTGTTTATCGCTTTGGGAGCTTGTATTGAAGGTTATCAATATTGTCGACCAATGATCTACTGTGATGCTAGTTTTATGACTGGGAGGTTGAAAGGTGGATTGATGGTTACGACCTGTCTTAACGGAAGTCAAGGCAAGTTCTTTTTTCAGCATGTAATTGTTTCACTTTGTTTTTTTCATATTTTTATGTCTCTTTTTTTTATCTCTTTGTTCAGAGTTTATAGGTTCTTGATTTTTTTATTTTCCCATGAACTTTCTGAGTATTTCTTTTCTAGTTTATATAAGTATAACTTTTATGTATTGTTATTTTTTCTGACAATGTATCTTATATTTATTTTTGTTTTTTTAGGTTTATATGTTTTTATGTTCAGAGTTTATAAGTTCTTGATTTTTATATGAACTTTGTGAGTATTTTTTTCCATTTTATATGAGTACTAGGTTATGACTCGTGTCGTAACGACACAAGTTTTTGTTTATTGTTGGAGATAGAGATATACTATTTTAGCGTCTTGTACACCTGCATCCCCTCCTTATAACGTTGACCATGTATTACTCAAACATATATCAGCCTGATTTTACCTCAACTAAGAAAAAACTTGTAAATTGTGAATTGTTCCTCTACAGGTTGTCTATGTGAAAAGTTGATTTGTTGAATTAACGGGCTCTGGTATGTGCTTCCTCACCCAACAAAAAGTGGTACCTGAAGATGTGCATAAATTTAAAATAAGTATCAAACAAAATTGAAAAATAATTTGGTGGATAAGATGCTTCTGGTATACTAATTAACATGTTAAAATCCTCTTTTAACAAATTAGTGTAATCCTTGATAAATATCTTAAAGCAATAGTCTACCATCCACATCCAGGCATCCAATACCATATCTTTAATCTTTCTCGCATTCAGTATAAACTGGCCACACGACTCAAGATCTTTATCCTTTTCATGTCATGTAAGATTATATCTATGGGGAAATCTATAATATTTTCACCTTCTTAGAATATAATGTCTGAATTGATATGTAGATAACCTTCAGGAACTAAAAAAAATCTCACATACCCCAAAAAAAAATTCCTGCATGCATTGCTTCCATCATTAATAATGGAGTCTACACCAACCAAAACAAAAAAAAAAACGAAACATACCCAAAACAGAACTTCTCACAGTATCATCAAAACTCGTGGCTGGTACAGAAATTAATGTGAAGGGAAGGGAATTTTTATTTTTATTGTTTCAAAATATGAAATCAATCCGTTATCTATTAGAATCTTCATTGGTGTTCAAATAATTGAATCATCTCAATTTCTAAATCAACAACCGTTTGTAGTCATATGGAAATTTTAAAAGAATGTCCAACAATTATATGTAATAAAGTGAGTTGCTATTATGGTTTATTTTCTAATTAAGTAGAAATTTTCGTTTTTTTGGATTTTTAAACCCTGGAAACAATCCCTCATCTGTCATTTATATCTAATAAGGATAAATGTAACGTTTTATTTGAATGATTTATGAATGATTTTATTATTGTAGGCTACAACTATTGTCATTTATGTTGTAAAAGTAAACCATGATATTTCAATTTTCGTTAACCACTCTAGTACAGAGCACAAACATCTTCTTCAGGCCCCCTGTGTGACTAATACACAGACTTCAGTTAATAAAGATATCTCCTTTTCTCCTCCATTTAACAACAGCAATCAAATTAAAATCTATCTGCCTTTTACTTATTAAGGGTAGTTGACGTGAGTCGAGTTGATTTAGAATCCTATGTCGCTTGAGGCCTCATGGCCTGACCTCATCTGACTTGTATTGTATTGCACGACTACAGCTGATTATATAAAGTTTTTGCAACATGGTCACTGAATGGCAAAATGTACCGGTGATTTGACCTGCATGTTGGTTAGTCCATCCTGTATGGTCAATTTCTGATATCAAACGGTGAAATGAGAACCCATAAATCTGGTACTGGATTTTGTAGCCCTGTATTTCTATCTTTTTGAATTAGTATCATATGTATGGAGTTTTAATGTGAATTGGCTAAGAGAAGAACTCCCAGGAGTCCAATTAGATAAATGAGTATGTTTGATTGCCCAGACTTTGATATGCATGATACTCTTGAGGATAAGGAACTTGGGGGTATCTTCTGTAAGAGGGAAAATGGTTCGATTGGAAGAAACATCAACTGTTTTATTAAGAGGGAAACTTGGGGGATACCCTCAAAACCATTTTCCATATTACAGAACATTCATATTAGTTGATGTAAAACTTAGAGTTTCTGACTTTCTTAATGCTAGATGATGTTTCTGTATGGGTTTTTTCTTAACTACAATCGATTCATAATGCTCCCACATGAAATGTCCCAATCTCGGAATAACCTTTAGTTCAACCACTGGATAATAAAATAATCAAAATAAATAAATAAATTAGATTCTGTTTCTCAGATGTTTATCCAAGACTAAACATATGATCCATGATTTTGTAAAAGGTACAAACTGACATGAATGGATTCCAAGACAACGGTGACATTAGGAGACGCAACTTTTCCTTACACAAACAGAAATAAATTTGATACCCTAATGACTTTATGATAAAATATTCATTATAGAATTTGTTGTTGGTCTGCTGAGGTACTTGTCGTAATACATATTTACATTTAGTTGTAATTAGTCAATGTATTATATAAATTTTTTACTAAGAATTAAAGCGATTAGTAATAATATTGAATATGAATGGAGACATATTTTCCTACTGTAAGTGCAAGCAAAACGAAATTGGTATTATTATCTTTGGAACTTTAACTCCTAAATGTTACATGTTGTAATCAGTCATTATATTAAAAATATAAATTTTTACTAAGGATTGAAGCGATTAGTAAAAACATGGAATATGAATGGAGAAGCTACAGACTTTCCTACTCTAAGTGCAAGCAAAACAAAACTGGTATTGTTATCTTTGGAAATTTAACTCCCAAATGTTCTGGCAGTGAACTAGTAACTAAGTTGTTATTCAATGTCCAACTAGAACCAATACGACATAATCCAAATAAAAAAGTATTGACTAAGCTTCCCTGGTTCATTTGGTTACCTCTAGCAATTTCGATCCAGAATGCACACTAATCCAGGCGTCGCAATGAATTGCGAAAGCCTCACAATTTGGTCGTCCATGAACCGTAGCGGACTCGCTATTTACACAATTCACAAAATCTTCACCTGCAACAGTTTTCTAGAGAAAGTGAATTAATAAACCACCTCTAATTTAAACTGATTTCCGGCAGTGATGATGTAAACTATGAATTGGTGATAAGATAGAGTAAGTAATATGCAGATCAAATAGGGAAAATAACCTAGGAACGAAACAAACAATCAATAAGAATTGGCTAGAATATATTCCACATACACGTAGCAGAGGATCGAACTTCCAAATAAGGGCCTGCACAAAATTGTAATGAATTAATAACCAAGGCCAGTATAGGTACAAATGAAAGTGGTTAGAGCTAGACTATTTACTTAAAGTATCTAGTATATAGTTTGATACTTTTTCAGAGTCTATTATACACATATATGTCATTGAAAATTGGCATTCATTAGTGTCATAGCTAATCAAATTAAGACTTCATAAGGGAAACCAAGCTGGGTAAATGCACAAAGGTAAAGAACTTTCCAACAACATAGCATATAGTGTCGTGGATGACTACGTAGGATTAAAATAGGCATATCATTTAGCCAATAACACGTAATAACACCAATAGAGAACTTTCAGAGTCTCTTATACACATATATGTCATTGAAAAATGGTATTCATTAGTGGCATAGATGACTAAAAGTATAACTTAAGAATGGAAACCAAGCTTGGTAAATGCATAAAGGGACAAAACATTCCAACAACATAGCATATGGTGTCGAGGCTGACTACGTAGGATTAGAATACCCTTTTAATTTAGCCAATAACACGTAATAATACCGATAGAAAACTAATTTATTTAGACAAAGATGATCCTCAACAAAGTGTACCACTAAACACTTTAAGTAAATATGGCTGGTTTAATTCAAGCAAACGATATAATATAATCTCAAAGCACTATATTTCTATAAAGGAATTTCATCCATGGTAGCATACTTTTTCGATGAATGGTGTGATGTAACTGAATTTTCCAAAATACGTATGATCGATAGTGTCGTGCAACAATAGTGTTTTAGATAATTAACAAAGATGAGTAGAAAAATGAATCAGTTTTAACGGGTATGACCACATATAAATGTAATCAGCATGCAGGCAAGGGAAGTGTTGATTATACAACTCATTAAAAAAAGGGGGCTGGCATTTTTTGTAAACTCATCAAACTCATCAACCATTTTTTATGTTCTCGTAAATTGAATCAGTTTGAACCTTGGCTAATCTATCTTACAAAATTTTCTTGAAACTGATCAGCATAGGTCAATTACAGATTAGAACATCAAATATTATAAATTAAGCAGTTAAAAAATCTAACAAATATTTCAAGAACCTGATCAAGATAGGTCAATGACATTGATATATTAGAACATCAAATACTATAAACTAAGCAGACAAACGCAAGGGAAATTGGACCCCATTTCACAATGAAAACACACATCAGTAGAAGAAAATGTGGGAACTAATACATAAAAAAAATTCAATCTAGAAAACCATTTGTTTATGTCAATTTTCTCGTTGGCATTAACAACCAATGATTTAAAGATTGTACAATCAATATAAGATTTTAACAAATGAGCTGATACATGGATTCATCTATAAGAATAATGATTTGATAAACATATTGGCAATCCAATCATTTACAG
>JAJJMC010025232.1:3354955-3392045 GCA_023531435.1 Papaver californicum | reverse complement strand
CTTAATTCCATTGTTTCTTTCTTAATCGTCTTACACGTGTCGCTCTTTTTTTATTTCCCAACACCATTCAAAAATAGTAAAAAAGTAGAAGAAAAAGTTAAGAACAAAAAAAAATCTGACCTAAAAATGCTGAGATTTTGATATGTAAAAAATTAAAGAAAAATTAAAGAAACAAAATAATTCGGACATTAGAATACTGACCTTTTGATATATTGAAGGCAATGGAGAAAGGTAAAAAGCTCATAACCTGGTCCGAGGTCTATGTAGTGGAACAATTCAAAGGATTGGATATGAAACATAACTGAAGAGGGAGGAAATTATGGCATAATATGCGCCTAGACCAGAAGATTGAGGAGAGAAGTCTGGAACGAAAAATAAGGACATGGAGCGGTTGAGGTTTGGTAATGGAAGAGGAGTCGGATGAGGAGATGGAGTAGTTGAAGTTTGGTAACGAAGAAGAAACTTTTAATGGTTTGTGCATGAAAGTTAAAAGGGAGGATATGAAGATTGAGAAATGGAGGGGGGATGAATTATTGTGTGGAGTTATGTGGGTCGTTATCAAATAAGAGAAGATATTGCCTAGGGCTGCACAGGAACCGACCGGAACCGAAGAACCGGACCGGAACCGACGGAACCGTACCCCAAAAGAACCGAACCGAGGGTACAAGGTACAGGGTACGGGTATAAAAAATGGGAACCGAGTACAACCGGGTACAAGGTACAGGTACTACCCCTGTACCTATACCTTGTACCCTGTACCTGTACCTCCCCATGATCTTTTACAAAGTTGGTTACTAAAACCTATTGTTCTTGATCTTTTATATGATTATATACTAGATGATAACTCTAATGTTGAGGAAGGTAATGTGATTTTTTTTTCTTCTTTTTTTTATTTTCTTTATTAGTTATCAATTCAATCTTTAACATAATATTCATTTCTTAATGGATGTTGCAGAGTTATTGGGTCCTATGCCAGCGCTAGAATCTTTTGATCCTTGAAGTTCATTAGATTCATTTCATCGAAATCTTTACTTTCTTGAATCTCATTATGAAACCCTTAAAACCTTTACATTCTAACTCTATATTGGTTATTTTTCTTTTTTGTGTTTATTTGATGGAAGTTAATACTGTATACATTTCGTAATGAGATTGGAATGATAGCAACACTTAAACTTTATATCTCTTTTACTTCAACAATTTACATTTATATTTAAATTTTAGATGCAAAAAAAAAAAAAAACAGGGTACAGGGTACGTACCCGGAACCGAACCCAGGGTACAGGGTACAAGACGGGAACCGAACCCAGGGTACGGGGTACAGGTACAGGTACAAAATTAGAGAACCGACCATGGGGAGGTACAGGTACAGGGTTCCACCAAGAACCAAACCGAACCGACCTTTGTGCACCCCTAATATTGCCTAAAGAGAAAGAAAGAACAATTCTAAACGGGTTCGCCGGATTAGAGCAGAAAATATGGGGTAATTCTCAGCCACGATTTATATATCACACAAACCGAGAAATGACACTCGTTGATTGCTGAAGAAAAATAGTTTTTGGATGCTCGGATGAGGCTGAGACCATTACTTTTTGTAAGATGGATAGCTTTTATGTACTGTTTAATTTTTCTTACAATGTAGCCTATATGTTCGGTTTATTTTTGTAGGTTTTTATCCTTTAACATTTGCATTAGTTCCTAGGGAAGATGTTGATAATTGACACTGGTTTATGTTCAATCCTAAGAAAGTTGTAGATCAATGGCCTATTACTTTTATGACTGATTGTGGTGAAGGTTTATTGAGGTCTATTCCTATTATTTTTTTCTAAAGCCCATCACAACTTTTGTTTCTTTCACTTGAGTAATAACTTACCCATAAAGAAATCTGATGAAGTCCAAGCATGTTTCAAGTAGCTACGTATGCGCTTTCACCAGCAAGATATGGAGAAGCACTTCAGAAAATGGTACTAATGGGTAGACTATGGGTTGCAGCCTATTGTCGTAATATTCCTAAGGAAAATTGGTATAGTGCATACTTCACAGGATGCCGATTTGGTCAGACTTCATCTAGTATTGCTGAGTTATTTAATAACTGGATTTTCCTTGAAAAGAAGTTACCTGCATGTACTTTTGTTGACATGATTCGGTTTTTGTTTATTTTTGGTTTTATGTTTTTATTGTGTATATTTTTTTTGAAATAGCTTGTCTTTTCGGTGTTTTTTTTTTATAAGCGATGTGTTATAGAAATGATGTCAGAACGTCGTGAGGAAAGCGTTTTGATGGACCCTCAACTTCTCACTCCAGTCTATCAAGCTTTACTTAAAGAGCACATTCAAATTGGTCGTATTTGGAATGTGAGTCAGTCACCAGGTGATGTCTATGAAGTTCATTCTCCCAGGTTAGTGTTTCTTCTAATTCTAATTCTCTAAAGTATAGCGTATATGTATTTATAAATCATATAAACCATATTTTTTGAGTTTGGCGTATATATATTGATAAATCCTAATTTTAAAAGTATAATAAACTATTTTAATTTTGCTCTCGTAATCTGATTATCCAAAAATATTCTATAGGTTTTTTGTATTTGTTTATTTTTAAGGATTAAACAGAAAGAAACTAGTTTTTTTTTCAGTACTGCTTATATATATTGTTGTTTTTCTATATGCTTATCAACTTTTTATGTGTAGGTCACACAGTGTTGATTTACTGAGGCAGACTTGCACTTGCCAAAGATGGCGTATGTACGGTTTTCCATGATCGCATGCTACTGCAGCTATTGCTGCAAAGGGTGATTGATACATTGATTATATTCATCATTACTTTAAAGTTACTTAGTTTCGACAACTTTCTTCTTTTTCCATCAGACATGTTCCTAATCATGACAAGCCCGATAAGTATGCTGATGAGGATACAAGTTTACCTCTTATTCAACGAGTTCCTTCAGGTAGACAAAATGGAAATTGCATCAAAAGTGCATGGGAGAAGTCCAGGAAGCCCGTTAAATGTTCAAATTGTGGTGTCAAAGGTCATCATAACAAAGCTACGTGCAATGTCGTTCATCAGTACCCATGAGCTTAAATTTCATGTATTTTTAGTACTATTTTTTTGGTAACATTGCCCATGTTTTAGTGACAAAGTACTCTGAACTCAGTGGATACAGTTTACTAATAAGTTTCAGCACTATTAACTCTCAACATTATGTTTTCTAAAGTACAAATATTATGTACTCTTTATTTTTTTGAGGAACAAAGCACTTTGTATTCAGTTGAAAAGATTTTTTTAGATTTATATTAAGAGATTAAGGTTCTAACATTATTAAGTTTGAGACCTATAAATTTTAGGTTTTCTTGAATAGTTTTTTTTAACAGTACAAGTATTATCTACACTTTTTCATTTTTAGAACTAAAACTGTGTGCCGACTGTTAGAATATGAAAATGTTGGTTCGGAATTCAGGGGTTGAGGGTTTCAGGGTGCAGGGTCCAGGGTTTACGCTGAACCCTATTCCCTGGTTAACATTATTGATTATTGATATATACTACCTAGCACATTGATATGAAGCAACAAACACCATAAAATATAGCACATTCACAAATTAAGTAGAGAAACAAACACCATATATTCATAGATAGTTGTTCGAAAAACACATTCGATACTACTACTAAAACAAATAAAAACTATAATTTGTAACTAACAAATGTGTAAGATCATTCTTGTCATGCTAATAAATACTGTTAATTCAAAATAAGAACAAGTTTTCCAGTGTAGCTGATATGTACTGTCAGATTTTAGGATAAAAATCTGTTTCATCACTTGGTTTCCAACTCTCCCCATGAGGAGTTGCTGAAAGCATCCTGCAAGCTAAAAATACCCCTTTTCTGCGGCATCTTTTCTTTGAGTTGTTCGTCATCTCCCAAAATCTTATGTACTCCATCCCTGAGCTATTTCTTGGTCAGTTTTTTCATGAAGTGCATGACATAGAGTGCACAATATGGATGTTCACCTTGTTGTGGTGCTGGGTATTCGATCATCTTTACTTTTGTCACTGTTATAGCCTTGTACTTCTCCAAGTTATCATTAATTACATCCAAGCAGAATTCTGCCATCTTATTAGCATTGATCAAACATCGTTCTAGTGACTGTTGTTCCCGTGTGTGTGTGGACGAATTCCATTTTCATGCAGTCATACACAATGAGTGTCCAATATCCATTATCTTAGCACATGAGAATAAGAATCTTTTTGATTTCTTTCGTCATTCACATGATTGGTATAACAATACCATTGTTGATTCATCTTTTACCCACTTTCGATTCGTTAAGAAGGAACTGAAAAAGTAAATGTTAGTTTTTAAGGAAAAACACAATGAATGTTAATGGTATGTACTTAAAAAAGAACTAAAAAGAAAAAAAAACTAAACATACAACACTTACCCAAGCAGATGGATCAATGTGCAATATTGGTGTGTATTTCTTCTCTCCATCAACCATTTTCTTATTCTAAAATGCTTTTTTGAGATTATACTGAGCGTAATTCATCAAGTCTGTCTCCAAACTCTTGTTGTGTATCAAGTCTTCAAATGTTTTAACAAATATGCAGATAAGACCATCATCAGTCTGTACTTTCCAAGCATTTGAGCTACAAGTTCAAAGAATCATTATTTTATTTAGTATAGAAAATATGTACTTAAATTTTAACATCAAATTTATAGGTAAGATAGACTCACAATATGGTTCCTTGGTCAAAGTATGGAGAGGGTATCTCTTTTTGGTCCTGCTTCAATGTTGAAAAGTATGGTGACTTCTCTAGTGGCTACAACTTTGTACTAAACCTATTTTTCTTGGAAGGTTCTTTTACTTTCCTCTTATTGACATTCTCTTTTGCTTTTTCTTGTTTCTGAACTTTGATCTCTGGTTGATTTTCTTCCACTTTCATTCTTGGCTTTGTTCTTTATTGTAAACAATCTTTTTCCACTCTCAAAATCAGAATCATGCTTTTTTACTGGATTGTTACGGGTAACTGGCCTAGTGTTTGTATTGCTTGTTGGAGTTACTTTCTTCTTTTTCTCAAATATTTTCTCTTTCAGTCTCTCAGCCAGTTGTACGTTGTCCTCGGTTGACGTCTGACTTTTCCCAATTTTAGCAGCCTTCAATTTTTTGTGAGTTTCCCTTTCCTGCATTTTTAGAGAAAGTCCATGTGTATCTTGCTTGTGGTTAATCCTTTTTCTACCAGAAATCATATAGGAACTTGTTGTGGGTGGATTTTTTGGATTGTTTGATCAATAACATTTGGTCATAATCCATAAATTCATGCTATATTAAATTAAAATAAATATTTTTAAAATGAATTAGATTTTTCAGTATAGTCTATATGTACTAATAACTCATAATCAGGTAAAAATGAATAGATTTTTTTATTGACTACAAGACATATGTACTGTTTGATCAGTTTGTCTTAAAATTAGTTTTGGTTTAATATAACATTTAACTTATAAACCAATATGTGTTTTACCTTTTTCACAACAAATGCTTTAACTTTTAGCTCGTCCCTTATCTTTACAATCGAGCTTCCTCTTCTTTTTCAGCAAGCAACATACCGCTAGTCTATTCCACCGGCACCTGAATTTTGTTTTTACAATATATCAACTATTTTTTATTTTTTTATTATGTTTGTGTAGGGAGATATGCACCAAATACTTTCACAATACTTACCGTATCTTCATAACTTTTATCGTCTACATGATGAACTGTGTGTGGATTCTTGTCATTCTTTTTTTTCTTCATCCTTTCCATTTCATTGAAAGGAATAGGTTCTCAAGGTTTTCTTTGTTCCTGCATTTGTTTGAAGCTTATTAGTTTTATTTTTTTCCAGTATGGCATATATGTACTGTGGTGTAGGCTCATGAGGTATAGGTTGTTGAATCTCTTTATCTTCTCCCTTTGGTTGTTCCTGTATTTTTTGTTTCAAGCTTTTAGATTTCATTTTCCCCAGAACATGCTCAAAATAATTTTTAATATGGGATATATGTACTGAATCTCAAAATGTACATACTTTTTCCTGATGTTGCTGTGGTTGAGGCTTATGAGTTTGATGTTGTTTAATCTCTTGATTTTTCTGATTTGGTTGTTCCTGCATTTGTTTCAAGCTTGTTAGATTTTTCATTATGACATATATGTACTTGATGTCAAAATATACATACCTTTTCTTGAGGTTGCTGTGGTGAAGGCTCATCAGGTTGAGGTTGTTGAATCTCTTCATCTTCTCCCTTTGTTTGTTCCTGTATTTGTTTCAATCTTGTTAGATTTCATTATTTTTTTGAATATGGTCAAAATAATTTTGAGTAAGGCATATATGTAGTGAATGTCAAGATGTACATACCTTGTCTCGAGGTTGCTGTGTTGAAGTCCCATGAGGTTAGGGTTGCTGAATCTCTTTATCATTTTCATTATTTTGGTATAAACCTAAAGAAAATGTTGGTCGTGAATCTTGTGATGGAGGATCCTGATCACGAGCATAGTACTTCAATATGATTTGAGTAGGGTATAGTTTTTCCAAGCTTTTCAGACTACCAGTTGATCGGTACTTTAGATCAAGAGATCCTAGAGACAATTTGGAATCATCTTCCAACAATGAATTGTATTCATCGGAATAAATCCCTTTTCCGTGAATGGTCAAGTTAATGAGCCTTTCCAGTGATACCGGTTGCATTTCTCTAAGGTTAACCAACTCAAAAACCAAAGGCACAAACTGCATACGGAGCAACATTTCTTCAACTGAATTATCCTACATAAGATAAATTGCAAAGCAAACATTAGACGTAAAGATAAACAAACTGTCACATATAAAATTAAATGAGTGCAACTTAAATTAAAATAACCTTTATCTATTTAAGAGAATTAATTGCAGCATCTATACTACCAATCACTGTTTCTACTGCTTCTTTTTCAAGGTCAGCTTTTTCATTCTGTTAGCAATATTTTTTTATTCAGTATAACAAGTTTGTACTAAAAATTCTTTCAATATAGTAAATATGTACTCTCATAAATGTAATGATAGAAGAAATATAACTTACCTGTGATGGTTATGGCAGGCTTTTTTCCTCTTGCAACTTTTGGACCTCTCTGTCCAAATCAGTTCTAGCCTAAATTTTGAACTGTGAAACTTCAATCGTGCACGGTGTGACATATTTATCAGCTGAAGTAGAAGTATCTATTTCATGTTCACTGGTTGCGACTTCATTTTGTTCTTTTTCAGTATCAGAACCACTTGAAAATTCTTCCTCACCCTCAGTTTCTTTTGGAGTACTTGCAGTTGGAACTTCCGAATTACTACTCAAAAGAACCCTTTTTTCTGAATCGTCGCTCCATGTTTCACTTTTGTTTTCCGAATCAGTATCAGCATCTCTTGGTGGGTAAGCTTTGACATATACTTAGAAGTTGTTCTAGCTTTTCTTTATCAATTGGTTTTTTGTCTTCTTTCAAGGTTTGCAACTCACCCCATTTTTCAGCGATTGTCATCTTCAAATTCTCATACTTCTATTCTTCACTTTCACTTGCTTTATCTTCAACTTGAACCCTTTATAAATTTTATTAAAAATTTCTTTTTGAACCTCAGTATACTCCTCCGCGAAATCTTTAGAAAACTGAATATGTTTTTTTAAACGTTAAAACAATGTGTTTTGTTAAGTAATATGTTTATCATAATATCTAGTACAAGAAATATTTACTTTTTTTTATTTACCTTGTATTTTGAAGATTCCACATCTTTCAAAAATTCTTTAGATATTTTTTTAATGTTCCACCTTGCAGCTCTTGGAATGAATCTATCTTTTGGTAGTGCCACAGGGTCCACTAATTTAGTATGCTCCGTATACCAAAGATGTAAACAAAAACAACATAATAAACTTTATATCAGTATAGTAGATATATACTCAATAATAAATATGTACTACAAATAATTTAAGTAACAGAAACTTACCAACAAGTAGACGACAAGACCAGTAATGTCTGCTAGAGTATAGTAGTTTTCAATGATTTGTTTCTCCAAGAAATTGTGTAGCAGGACCATCTATGATACATTCTTTGTGTTTTCGAGATTGTAAACCAAGCCAAAATACTTCTCAGTCAATGTATGTGCATCTTTTATGGTGAAAAACAAAGTAACATGCATAAAAAGGCATATAAGCTTCACCAAGTCTTCATTTTTTTTCTTCGTTTTTTCCACTTTTTCCTGTATCTTGATTCTCTTCAGATTCTTCATTTTCTTCACTATCTTCACTTCCATCAAATTCTATATTGTTATCTTTTTTCTCCTTTGGTTGAGTTTGCTCAACAAGTTTAAAAATAACATCTTGTATCATTGGTCTAGTAACTTTTTCACTAGTACCAAAATGCCTGATGAAGAAGTCTTTGTTTCTCCATCCACCCGTACCCATGAGAAATTTATCTTCACTTTTTTCTTCCTATCATTCTTGGCATCTCAAAAATGACTGTTGTTTTAGGGTAAATAGGTAAAGGGGAGACAAAGCCTAGCCACAACAAGGACTACACCTTTCCTTCTATGGGTAGAGAGAGAAAAAGATAATCCATTCTTTGTACTATCCCTTTTTCTTTTATAGACTTTCCTTCTTTATCACCTCCTGACATACATCTCCCTTTAACTCCTTATTATTCCTAAAGAGCCATCTACTAATCATCACCCTTAACTTCTCTTATTATTCCTCTTTTATCCTCATATTTCCATATGAATGTTCCTAAGTATTTGGGCGTAACTCCCAAGATCCTTAGATAGTGATGAAATCAGGCCCATCTAGTAGAATGACTCCCCTTATCCAGGGGTAGTCATTTTTCAGGTATCAACATTATCCCCCTGACTATTGGGCTAACCATTGGATAGCCCAATAGTCATTCCACACTTCCTTAAAGTAGTTCTCTTCGACTATCTCCTCAACACGTACCTTCCTTAAAGTAGTTCTCTTTACACTGGTTGGTCCGTGACGTACCCCACCATTTCTTCAGTTACCCTACTCTAAGTAACCGTGCCACCTCCCTTAGTCAAAGGAAGGTCTTCACTATATATTTACAGTCTCTCCTTTACCATTTTATTTATCTTTTTACCGCACATCTTCATCTTAGTGTTCTTGATATCAGACGATTCCTCCAGACGTTCCTCAGCGGAAGAAGAGGAAGAGACAGAGGGAACAAGTCCATCGGACAGTATGATAGCGAGCATCTTCCCTTTCCGGATGATGGTCAATTATATTTTATTGGGGAAGTTCTTCGCAATCGAGACTTATATGCTGATATGCAGCCTTCAGTCTTTTCCGATGGTATACGAATCACACCGACTGACGACCATCTTGATTCTCGTTTGACCAAACCAAATTTGATACCCTTTTTTGCGTCTCCTAAATGGCTTATGCACCCGGAGGAAGGGGGTGACCTCCCCCTTCACGCTTTCAACAAGATTACGCGTATGGCCATTCAACTCGGGGATTATCACCTTCCAGCTATAGATTCAAGCTCTTCAGCTGAAACTTCTAGCCTTTGGAAGTATTGGGTCACATACATCCGTTCCAACCCTGGGTATTTATCTACGCTCCGCTCTTTATGAATATACGAAGTAATAGGCGCCTCTTTTCATCATGTGGTGGTCAAATGTAAAATTGATATGGTTAGACTCTACTCGCGCTGGATCCTTTGAGTTCATACTTTCTTTTTTACCTGGGATGAGGCGACTGCTATATTGGAGGATGTCGTGGATTTGATGGGGTTGCCGATTCACGGGTCTCACCTATATCATGAGGCGTCCAGTTTTGAAGTTATGGACGACTCGGACAGGGTTCTATGTGCTCACTTGATTGGCTATAAAGGTAAATCCCGAGAAGTCTGATTGGAGGGGAAAGATGACTCCCCAGTAAAGGGTGCTTACTATACAGAGGAGAAGGTCGTTAGGTCGGGAAAATCATATAAGGGGAAGTCAAAGGTTACCCCTGCTTTAGAAGCAAGAGAGAAGGCCAGAACCCACCCTATGGGTGTGAAGATGATGGCTGATGCTATGAAGGATTTTGATGTTGTTGTACCAAGCCGACCTACTCGAGGGGGAGCCCTTTCTAGCCACAGTACCAAAGTCAGTAAGAACAAACACGCTTCGTTCCCTCTATGGGTGAAATATTGGGCTCCAAGTCCCGTAGACGGGGAGGTTAGATTTCCTGTCCAAAAGGAAAAGAATGCTCGTGCCGAACTAGTGGCTTTTCTTCTTTACTGGATTTGTCATGATGTTTTCGAGCACAACCCCCGTGACACCATCAGGAACGAGCTCGTGTCGATTGATGTACTGAAGTCACGAGGTATATCATTTCTTTTAGCACCCATGTTCTTGGGCGGTTTGTATCGTCAGCTGGATCTTCTCTATAAAGACATTCAAAGGGTGGACGTTCGTCACATCATTGAAATTATTATCGCAGCAAACTTCCTTCAGGCTTGGGCATGGGAGCATTTTCTAAAGTATGCGCTTTCGATTAACGATTTATCCATTCATCGTGAGTAAAGGGTTGAGAGAGGAGATGACACCTTCAATATAGTTCAGGCTTCTTACTATAATCCTCGCATGGCCCTGTGGCGCGGGAGAGGGACATCATCTGAGAATACTCTTAAGCACTATATGGATGGGTCCAAGGAATTCAAGTCTTTCCTTATCACTACAGTCGTTCTGGTTCTCTCCCCTATGATTTTACTAGTGAGATTGCGGATGTGCCTCTGAACTCTGAGCAATCTTTGGTGACTGATGACTTTGACTCTGTCATGGCTGTATTGCCTGGTTATCTCCCTGGTTTTTACTTGGGTAAGTTCACAACAATGTCCTATAATTCTGATCTCGTGGCTCAACATTTGGGATCTATGTAGTTAATTTCAGCTGAAATGGCCAAAATTTTGCCGAAATTTCGGATTTCGGGGTGAAACGAAGACGAAATCCGAAATTTCGGCCAACGATATTTAACCGAAATATCGACCGATATGGACCGAAATATCGGCCGATATGGACGATTTTTTTTTTTTTTTGAAAAATCAAATTTAAAAAAAAAAAAAATTAATAAAAAAAAAAATAAATTTTTTTTTTAAAAAAATCCTTGTTTTAGGGTTTCAATTATTACTCATATTTTTTATGATATTTTAGAATTATATATGAATATGATAATATCTATAATTAATCTAATGATTTCGATTAGAATTGTAATATCCTTGTTTAATTAGCATTTTAGACGATGAACTTTGAAGTTGTTCTTGTTTTTCTTATGTTTTCAGTTTGAACTTTGTATGAAATCTATGGATCTATATATTTTAGATGATTACTAGTTTTTCTTTCTAAACTTTGTGAAAAAACGTTATAACGTGTTAAAATATATTTATAATTATAAAATGTGAACTAGTATTTTTTCATAAAATTATAGGTATAAAATATATGGACCGATATTTCACCGATATTTAAACCAAAATTTCCCCGATATACCGGCGTACCAGTGTATCGCCCTCGACCGGTACGAACCGAAATCCGATATGTAACAACCTTGGTTGGGATTTGACCAAGGGGTCCCATTCCATTATCCATATTCATATTCTACCGAGGAGACTGATATTAGAGATCGTTTCGATCACTTTGTGTTTAAAGGAGAGATACGCTTGGCGGATCGATCGATTCAATTTTTTTTCTATCAACCTTTATCGACGCGAGAGCTCTTTGTTTCTCCCAATTGGTATTCGTTTCATACAGAAATTTGGAAGAAAACTCTGAATTTTCTTCTACGTGAACCAGTTCCTACACCTACATTATTCGCATATGACCTCAAGTTGATGCATGTGTCAGGTCGTATCAAGCTGGATGGGTCGGTAGCTACCAAGTTAGGTCTTATGCCTAGTTCAAAAGGTCGTCCCTTGGATCCCTTGAATAATAGTTGGACTTCCCCATCTTCTCATGAGTTGTCGAAAAAGGGGGTTAGAAAAGAACAGATTCCCTCTCCTCCACCCAAAAAAAGTCGGGCAAGGTCCAAACTCTTCAGCCATCTCGGGGCTCCACGAATCAGGTATATTTCGTGTCTGGGTTTCCTCTCTCCTTTAAACGGAAATTTCTTTTTCTAATTGTGTGTTATCAGGGTGATTTCTTTGTCGGCTCTGTTGGGCTTAAGCCTCGCTCCTTTATGGTGGAAGAATATCTTAATATTCCTGAAAATGTGTGGTCACCTCGTCGTAAGGCTAAAAAAGTTAAGCATGACGCGGGAATCCTACCAACTCCGTGTATCCCCCGATCTGTCTTGGTTGATGCTTCTCATATGTCTCCTCTACAGGCCAAAGCTCGGGTTATCACCAGTCCGACTTCTTCCTCTTTCGTGGATTGTATACATAGTTTGAGTGCTGATTTGTCCAGGGGTGGTGTTGCCGTCTCCTCACGTTTACATGTTGTTTCTCTTAATCTTCTGATGGCCACCACTACCCGTTCTCAGAATCATCCCCAGGAAACGCCTACCATCCCGCTTGGTTCATGTAGTCGTGGCGGCTCGTCTTATTCTCATCCTGGTGTATCTCAGGACCATGTGCCTTCTGATAAAAATATGTCTTCTTCTGGTAATTATTGTCTTTTTTGCTTTCCATGTGTCACTTTCTTTATTTCGTGTTTGTCCTTCTGGTATTTTTTTCCCCTATTTATACGTCCATTTTGCTACCCTATTGTATGTTTGTTTCATGTTTTTGTTTTATTTATTATCCTTTATTATTTTATTTTTTTAGGTTCTGGTGGTTCGAAGTCGTCTTCGGTTTCTTCTCATCCTCATTCCGATCGTTACGAGCCTTCTCATACTCGCGTGTCGTCTCCTAATATCCATCCTTATGAGGTCATTCATTTTCATTCATTTTTTAAATACTCTTCTTATACTCTTTCCCTTTATTTTAAGATTAGGAAGAAGCGAGGTAGAAATTTCGCGTTTAAAAAGGATGCCTCCAGCGTCATGAGCAATGTTAAACGTGCGTGGCTTGTAGGGAATGATTTTGTCCCAGCTAATCAAAAAGAAATAGACGTGGCTTCCCTATTATCTAAACCGAAAGATCCTTCCTTTTGCTACCCTTTAGTCATAAGTGTTGACAAAACTGGGGCGACTGAAAACCATAGATTAGTGCATGGCTTTTGGGTTCCCTCGAACTTAGACTCCACTTACAGGATGTTTTTCGAGTGAAACGGTCATATGGTCATGGGTATGATTCAGTATATTAACAATTTAGTCTTTATGAATAAAGGTTTGCTTGAAGCTGTGGAAGGGCTTTCCCGAGTTCGTGATACTCCTCCTGATGTTGGTAAGCTGAAGGAATATGAATCTTCCATTCAAGATGGAATTGGTCTCAAGTTTTTCGTAGCGTGGCTAGCCCAATTGCTGGGTACAGCGAAGAGCAAGTTTGATCCGCGTTCAACCCTTCCATCTCAAATCACCGAACTAGAACAAATCCTAAAGGGTCTGACTAAAGTGGCTCAAGAAAAGAATACTGCTTTGAACAAGCTTCTTTCTAATGTTTCAAAAACTACGCAAGAGGATTGTGAGGCTGAAGCTGCTGTGACCCAGGCACATGAGGACCTCGAGCAAAAAAAATAAGATCTGGTCGCTTTTGAAAAGTCTAAGTTTATTCTCTTTGGTGTTGAGTGTTTGTAATATGTTTGTGCTTTTCTTGGATTTGGTTGGCTTCCTTCTTCCTTTCTCCTCTTTCTTTTGTTGGCTTTTACTATGACATTTTGACTATCTTAAGTGGTTGTTTAACTCTTAATATTTATTTTGGTTTGTGTGTTTATTTATTAGTGACACCTAAATTTTAGGATATTTTATTATAATGGGGGTTGTCTATTTATAAATAGTGCTCGTATTGTTCTTATATTTTATAGTCTCTCCTGATGGCTTACCCTGCGGCAGCTTCTCTTATTCACAATTTGGAACAAAATTTATATCGCTTGATTGATGATAGAGTTGAGGCTTGAAGCCTGATGGAAAGTCGCGTACGTCGCTTGCAATGAAGTGGTCGATCGATGGTATAAGGAAGGTCTTATCTATCAGGCGTTCACCATTCGTGATTTGGTTGTTAGTGCTTATGAAGCGGCGATGTGTGTATACTTCTTGGCCAATGACGAGCTGAATATCGTTGAACGTATTCTTATGGAAAATAATGAGACGCGTTGGTGACTTGATCAAGATATCCGTCATACTGTTAAACTACCCCGAGTTCTCCACGTTGTTGGGATGTAGAAGTTGTAATTGCAGTTGCTTTAGTTTTTTTTTTTTAATCATGACTGTTATGGTTGCACCTGTAATTTATTTCGTGATTATCTTGTAATTAAGTGTTTCGTCCATTTTTTGTATGTGTGATTATATATGTCCTAGATTCCTATTTAAAGTTATTTCTCTTGAATTACGTGCTTTGACTTATGCGTGGTGTTTGTTCTTATTTAAGTGTTCTTTTTATCTTTGCCTTAGTATCTGTTTTTATCCTTTCTTTCCCTTTTTTTTGAAGGATGGCTCACGAGCTACACGGGTATACCTTAACCATGGTTCCGGTAGCCGCTACTGTCATGACCTCAGACGCGTGTAAAGAGCTCGAGCGACTCCTGGTGGTGAAAGACGAAGTACGGATATTAATGACTCATAGATTAGCTCATCGGGCTGCCATGGATGCCGCTTGGGGAGATCAACATGAAACGTTTGAACTTGCTCAGAGATTTTATGTCGATGCTCGTATTATAGGTGATGTCAATCGGCTGCTTTCTAAGGCTCATGCGAGGCAGTGTGCTGCCAACTCTCAGTATCAGGAGGTTGTACTTATGATGAAAGATCTAGATCGGGAGATAGTAATCTGCCGTGCAATATTAGCAGAGTCGGACGATTAGTTTGTGATAGTGTCTTTTAATGTATCTTTTCTAGGGATTTGTAATTCCTATGAGCATTTAATTTTGTAACTATCCTTTGTTGACCATGTGGTAATAAATATATGTTGCTTCTTCTATTTAAACCTTTCTTTGTCCTCTTCATTTTCCTCATTATACACATTCCCCCCTTTTTTTTTACTCTCTCGTCTCTTTTCTTTTTGCATGTCTCATCAACTTCACGGATATACTTTGACCATGGTTGTCGTGCCTTCCCTCGTGGCACCGCTTGACAAGCGGAGCGAATTAACGTGATTTTTAGTGCTAAAATATGAAGTGGGGCTATTGATAACCCATATGATGAGTCATCGTGCTGCCGTGCAGGCTTCTTTTAGGGTACAAGACACGACTCTCGAGATTGCTCGTAGTGCCAATGCCTCTGATCGGATTCTTCGGGATGTTCAGCGTTTTCATAATGAAGCAGTCACTCGGCGCTATTTAGTTACTCGGTTGTACGATGAGGCTATACTTGTGATGAGGGATCTGGACCGAGACATAGAGGCTTGTCGCGCGGTGATCGCTAGTCAGGACGATTAATCCTATAATCCTTTTGATGTTCCCTAAAATTTTATTAATGTTTATTGGTGTTTTAATGCTTCATTAAATGTGGTATTGAATGTGTAGTTATACCCTACCCTTATGTTTATTATATATTTCTTTCCTAATTTGTTTAGTTTCAACCTTAATCTTTTACTGTCCTCTTGTTTTTTCATCTGTTCTGGCATAATATATATTATCTTCCCTTTATCATATGGCGCGGGCTCATTTGATATCGGTGATTACTCGATTGACTCAGATGTCTAATATGTTGAGTGTTGTGTTTGACTATTTTGATCGTGAGAATGGTATCTCCCATTCTCGCTTTACAGACGTGAATCGTCTTTTACAAGAAGGGCGTCATGAGGATTGGTTGCTCCCTCCTTTATTTTTTAAACATCACCGATATTATCGTGAACATCATGTTGCAACTTACTTTTAATGTCTGTATGTGTTTCGGTCTTTGCAAGTGGTATAAGTAGCTCTCAACTCGGCTCAGGCGGCGCTGCAAGCTCTTCCTTGAGAATAGAGACGTTTTTTAAGGGCAAGTTATTTCGAGCAGTGTTGGGATTTTTTTTTTTGTGTGCATATCTGTCGTTTTAGAGAGAATAGTTTCCTTTTGGTCACGTGTAATGTTCTTCATCGAATTTTCTAGATAACGGGATTTTTTTTTGTGTGTGCATTATGAGTGATACTCATTCTTCTCGGGCTGGTCGGGTGGTTGCATCTGACTTGAAGTTGGAGATTCGTAATCTGAAAAGGGTTATCCTTATCACCGACTTGAGCGGGTACATTCGCCTTGTGTAGGCCCTTACAGTTGTGTTTATTGTCATTCAGATTGTATTTTCATAGTATGGATCTCTACGTCGATGCTATAGGTTCTAAAGACGGCGACTGACAACAAACACAATGCTCGGGAGGAATCATTCGTCCCTTTTGGAATCATTCGTCAATGCTCGGGAGAAAAGGGAACGTTATGAGCGAAATTTAGCTTGCGTGACTGTGTATCTAAGTCGCGCGCGAGTTTCTTTACTTACTTTTTGTACACGTCATAATGTTATATGGATGTTGTATATTTCCTTTTTGCTCGAGTATGTTGTGCTACTTTTTCTCCTTCTCTCCCCCTCCTTTTTTTTTTGATATGACACGTTGTTCCGGACGTTTAAAGTATGTAGTGTCCCCTGCCACTTGTGATTAACAAGTTTGTGTTTAGCATGACCATTCGAATAGGGGTGTTTTTCCATCTGCCGCTCTTGTGACCTATTGTGTGTTTAGTTAAGTGGTCAAATTGGGGCGTTTTCCCCTCTACCGATCTTGTGATCATTGTGGTATTTAGTTGAGTGGTCGAAAATGGGTGTTTTGCTCTCTGCTGCTCTTGTGGCCATTGTGGCATTTAGTTAAGTGGTCGAACAAAGGCGCTTTTCACTCTATCGCTCTCTTGACCATTATAGTATTTAGTTGAGTGGTCGAACAGGGGCGCTTTGCCTTCTACCACTCCTGTGATCTATTGTGGTGTTTAGTTGCTTTTTCCTTTGTCGTTCTTATGACAATTGCTTTACCCTATGTCGTTCTTGTGACCATCGTGGTGTTTAGATAAGTGGTCAAACATGGGCGATTTTCCCTTTGTTGTTCTTGTGACTATTACGGTGTTTAGTTGAGTGGTCAAAAAGGGGCGTTTTGCCCTCTGCCGTTCTTGTGACCATTGCGGTATTTAGCTGAGTGGTCGAACAGGGATGCTCTTGTGACCATCGTGGAGTGGTCGAACAGAGGCGCTTTGCCCTCTGCCGCTCTTGTGACCATTGTGGTATTTAGTTGAGTGGTCGAACAAGGGCGTTTACCCTCTGCGCACTTGTGACCATTGTGGTTTTAGTTGAATGGTCGAACATAGGCGTTTTTTCCTTTGTCGTTCTTGTGACCATTGCTTTACCCTCTGCCGTTCTTGTGACCATCGCGGTGTTTAACTGAGTGGTCGAACATGGACGATTTGCCCTCTGCTGTTCTTGTGACTATTGCGGTGTTTAGTTAAGTGGTCAAACAAGGGCGTTTTGCCCTATGCCGCTCTTGTGACCATTGCGGTATTTAGCTCAGTGATCGAAAAGGGACGTTCTTGTGACCATCGTGGTATTTAGTTGAGTGGTCGAACAGAGGCGCTTTGCCCTCTGCTGCTCTTGTGACCATTGTGGTATTTAGTTGAGTGGTCGAACAAGGGCGTTTTACCCTATGCCGCTCTTGTGACCATTGTGGTATTTAGTTGAGTGGTCGAACAAGGGAGTTTTACCCTCTGCCGCTCTTGTGACCATTGTGGTTTTTAGTTGAGTGGTCGAACGGGGGCGTTTTTCCCTCTTCCGCTCTTGTGACCATAAAATTCGATCTCAGGTGCAAATAGATAAAACAAGAGTTTCTTTTATTAAGATCAAAAAACAATTTCGTAGTATTGCTCATGCATGAAACCCTTTTATCTATTTTCCATTGATAAATGTCTTAATCTTGGATCCATCCATCCGCTTTAAGTGGTAATATCCGCTTTCGGGAGTTTTTTGGATTATGAAAGGTCCCTCCCAGTTGGATATAAACTTCCCAGTGCTTGCGTTCCGCTGTACATATGATGCAATTTTAAAAACTGGGTCGTCGACTTGTCTCCTCTACTTCCTTTTTGCTCAAACAACGTGCTAAAGACCCTCCTGGTGCTCTATGATAGAGTGTGCCTCGGACCGTTATAAATTATTTTAGCATCTTTATCCGGATGGCACGTTCTTCGCTGGTCCTTGCGATATCCCCGAGGTATATCATCCATCAATCGTCTGCGTCCTCGAAAGTCGCGTCTTCTCTTCAATTTCTAGGTAGATATCTTCGCTTTATTATCACAATTCCTTCATCATTGCATTTAATTGGATCTTAGACGCAAGCGTGCTAATGCATCTGCGTGCATGTTGGAACTCCTCGCTGGTGTTCAACCGTGGTCGAACCTATTTCATCCATTAGGTTTGGTGTTTCCGCTCGGTATGGTGCTAAATGCGCCTCTTTTACTTGAAACTCGTCGTTTACTTGGCTTATGATTAACTTGGAATCTCCTCTGACTTCTAAATTTTCGTGTCCGAGTTCCTTGGCGATTCTTAATCCTATTAACAATGCTTCATATTCGGCCACGTTATTGCTACAATAAAAGTCCATCTTGAAGGCGTAGAATAATAGTTCCCCTGTGAGTGTTTCAAATACGATGCCAACTCCCCCCAACTTTCTCGTATGAGGACCCGTCGAAGGACATAATCCAGGATTCTTCTTCTACCTCCGCTATTTCTCCTAACACATCATCGTGGGTGGACGTATCGTCGCTTCCAGGGAAAGCACCCAAAAGGTCGGCAGTTGCTTGCCCCCGGATGCCTCTGGGATTTTAATACTTGAGCTCAAACTCGGATAGTTGTAAGAGCCATCTTGTGGTCTTTCCCGTTAAGATTGGCTTTGTCATAAGATATGCGATCGGGTTTGCCGCTGCAACGATAATGGTTGCATGCACCAGAAGGTATGGCCTCAACTTTTGCGCCGTGTATATCAGGGCTAAGCATAGTTGTTCGATATTAGGGTATCGTAGCTCGGCGTCCTTCAGAACTCGGCTAACATAGTAGATGGATGATAGATTGTCGTTCCCCCTGTCAAGTGCCAAGACTGCCCCTATGGCCAGGTTTGTGAAGGAGGTATAAAGGTAGAGGGGCTCTCCCTTGAGAGGAGGCCTGAGTACCCAAGGACTGACCAAACATTGTTGAAGTTTGTGGAACGCGTCCTGTTGCGTTTTTTCCCAATCGAATTTTGTGTTTTTACTTAACATTAGGAGAAACGCGGTCAGGAGTTGAGCGAGGCCCTGGATGAAGCGTTGTACGTATGATATTCTTCCAATGAAAGTTTACAATTCTTTTACATCTTTGGGAGGTTTCATCGTGGTGATAGCTTTTATCTTGTTTGGGTCGACCTGTATCCCCTCATTCGTCACCATGAAACCGAGAAACTTGCCCGAGGTTACATCGAAAACACACTTTAGTGGATTCATCTTTAACTTGAACATGTGAAATCTATCAAAGGCCTATCTCAAATGTTCAACCTGATCTTCCATTGTTCTTGGTTTCACTACGATGTCGTCCACGTACATCTCTACGCTTTGGTAGAGGAGATCATGGAAGATCAGTGTCATCGCCCTTTGGTAGATGTCCCTGGCGTTCTTTAATACAAAGGGCATGACAACATAGTAAAAGTTACCGTATAGTGTATGAAACGCTGTTTTAAACGCATCCTCAGCAGTCATCCTCATCGGAATATAACCGCTAAACCCGTCCATGAACGAGAATATCCTGTGTCTGCACGTGGCGTCTACCAAAGCGTCTATACGCAGCAGCGGAAAATCATCCTTCGGGCATGTTCATGGAGGTCTCGATAATCCACGCGACACCTAATCTTTCCATTCTTTTTTACGACCGGTACGACGTTGGCCAACCACGTGGGGTGTTGTATAGGTTTTATGAATTTAGCCTCCAATAGTCGCTTGACCTCTTACTTATCGCTAAGGCGTTTTCTTGCAGTAAGTCGCGGCTCCTCTGTTTAACGGGTCAAAATTCGGGTAAAACGCCAAGATTATGAACGATAAGTTCACAATCTAAGCCTGACATCTCGTTGTACTTGAAAGCAAACACATCCTTATACTCTATTAGCAGTCCGACCATCGCGTCTCTTTCATTTTTATTCAAGTTTCTACTTATTTTTACGAGTCGTTGTTCTTCCCTTGTTCTTATATTTACCTCTTCCATTCCGTCTGTAGTCATGTCTTCTACGACGTTTTTTTTTATTATGTATCTTTTGGTCGGGTCCGGAAGTGGTTCGGTCCCTTCAGCCAGTCCTGAAAGTGACTCCGTCATTTCTTGATCAATAGAAGCTAGAATGCACTTATGCTCATACTCAGGAGTCCCCTAATCTAATTGCTATAAGCGGTATACATGTCCTCCTTTTGGCCTCGAAAACCTCCGGAAATGAGAACTTCCTTGCAATTTTTATTTTTTCGAGGGGGGGATAACAGTCATCCGTGACGGGCTGAATACCTATTTTACAGATTTTTCATTGGTGGTCGATTCGTCTTTCCACTTAGGTAGCGGGGTAAGCACGGTCGCTGGTGCTTCTTCCACTTCTTTTGGATTATCATAGAATACATCATCTTCCATGTATGCATCTTCCGGCCCAAAGGGGTTATTGGTTGCTACGATTCGATATTGTCTTCCTCACATGTTCGTCTTTACGCACTGGTAATAAGTTGACACCACAACTTTGTGTTTGAGCAACCATCCTCGCCCTAAAATTACATGAAAAGTCGTATCATCTTCTAACACATAAAATGGCGTGAGACCCTCAATTGGCCCAATCCTCATCACTAGGCTGACAACTCCTATAGCGGTTTGAGTATTTCCTCTTAATCCTTTTATTATGGTTGCATGCATCTGAATAGCCGATCATTGTACGCCCAAAATCTCCATCTTATAAAACGAGATCATATTCAAGGACTTACTTCCGTCGATAAATGCTCTTTTCAAATTTTGCTTGTTGATGGTTGTCGTAAGGTAAAGCGGGCGGAGGCGTTCTATAGGGTAAAAGATATTCGTCGTTTGTGAAGGTAATCGCCCCCTTAGGTGTCAGGTTGTATGGTCTGCTAGCCGCTATCGTTGCCATGGCTTTTTCCGCTTCTTGAGTCTGGTTCTCACTGAAACCTATCAAGTCGAAAAATTGTTGATCCAGGATCGTTTTGGAAAAATTGCTAGCTGTGCCCTCGGTATTGTCAAATCCCGAGACCTCTTCCTCTATTTCGCACACCTTTTGTTCTATCGGTTCCCAGGGTCTCCAGATATCCTCCAGTGGGTTGTGTGATAGCATCATAACATGGTGTTGGGGAAGCGGATTTTCATTGATTGCTTGGCTTCCCATCTCAATCTCTACCGTATTCCTCTTTCGATGAAAGATACCGCGAAGAGATAAATACTCCTGAGTCAAGTGATCCATTCGGCGATGGTAATGGAAACATCTAGCATTGTTTTTGTCAACCTTATTGATATCCACAACCAAAGGTGGTAGTGTTACTTCCTGATTCGCCACCCACTGTTTGAGCAGGCCGATGATCTGTTCGTGGCTACATGGTATAAACGGTAATCGATTTAGATCCGTTCTAGGACCTATGTTACCTCGCCATGTATTGTAGGAATGAAACATGAGAGGCCTTCTCCGTCGGGGTTGATCATTATGCGACTGTTGAATACTGGTACTGACGCGGTATTGACCGAATATTTCCACTTGTGATCCATATTACTTAGGCTCAGAACGTCCGCGCAATCTGCTATTCTGGATGTTGCTTCCTCTAATTCTACGAACGTATGGAACCTGAAGTTGGCAAGATTCCACTTGAACATAGGTATCATTCCGTGCACACAGATTTCCACTAGAGTTTTTTTCTTGTTGTCTTCATGATACTCGAGAGAGAGGTTCCAAAATCGCGTGATGAATTTTCTGATTTCCTCCCCCATTCTTTGGTTACACCTGCTGAGATCAATCATCATGACTTTCATCTTTGTTAAATAAAATTTTCTTAAGAACAACGTACTCATTGCTAACCACGATCCTATGCTTCCGGGCTTCAGGTTATCATACCAGGTAAAGGTTGTGTATGATAAAGGCTTGAGGAATTATTTTAGGCACAACTTTCGATCGGATGAGTACACATTCATCATTGACAAGAATCGACTAAGGTATTCTCGGGCGTTTCCTCGTCTATCGTAGGTCTTGAACTTGGGAGACGTATACTCTTCCGGGTACTGATACTCGGCCACCTCGACCAAGTTTGGGGTGTTCATGGAATCATAACTATCGTGCTTGAATACTCTGTAATGCTCTTCCAGGTACTTGGCGATCGCCTCTTGTGATGCTCCTCGGGAGGATCCTTCTCTATCTGGCGTTTTCCTCTGACCGCTGCTTCTTCTTCCGCTTGTCTCACAGGCTTCTGAAGCTCCTGTTGACGCCGATTGTACCCTTCCATCTCAGTTTGCATATCCTATAAATTTTGCTTCTGTTGAGTATCCTTTTTTGGTTATTGTTTATTCTTGTTGACCAGTGTCTCTACCTTTTCCGTGTGAGCCGTTTGTACAATTGGCATGTTGAGGATGGCCTGTCTTGGTGGCTCATCGTTACCACTTGCGTCTTCTACTATTACTTCGTCGTTAGTCGTCTGGTTGGGTTTATAACTAGAGTGTCTTTCCATGGGTGCATCTTGTTGGACTAGAAACGAGTCTCCCACTATGGTCGCCAAATGTTTTAGGGTAAAAGGTAAAGGGGAGACCAATCCTACCCCACAACAAGGACTACACCTTTCCTTCTATGGATAGAGAGAGAAAAAGAAAATCCATTCTTTGTACTATCCCTTTTCCTTTTATATACTTTCCTTCTTTATCACCTCCTGACATATACCTCCCTTAACCCCTTATTATTGTTAAAGTGCCATCTACTAGTTTTCACCCTTATTATTCCTCTTCTGTAACTCATATTTCCATAGGAATATTCCTAAGTATTTGGGATTAACCCCTTATCCATGGGTAGTCATTTTCTTAGGTATCAACAACTTCCATTTGCTCTGGAGTTGATACGAGAACATGTTTTTTCCCTCTCCTGATGAACTCAAACTTCATATCTCGCTTCACCTGACCCCTTTTATAGCATTGTAGTAACTTCTACACAACTCCTTCCAACTTCTCCCAATGACCTTATTTGACGTTTGTGTATCAGAATATTAGGAATAGATTTCCATAAGATTGTTCACTTATCTTTTCCAACTGGGCATCACTTAATGAATGATTTCTTGATTTATTCTTGCTAACAAGAGTATGTAGTGTTGTCTGGCTAGATCTATATAACTTCCTAGGAACTTCTTCCACAACCTTATCTGCAAAATAAATTAGTTTAGTTTCGTATATCATATATGTACTAGAATTTTACTGTCTAAATCAAAACAAAATTAAAAATCCAAGCATATATATGGTATGAAAGATATGTACTATAATTTTAAAGTAACCTAATCCAAGACAATCATGTTTCCAAACATAAACATGTTGTATTCATCAGTATGGGAGATATGCACTGCAAATTTATAGTGCAGAAACATATTAAAACCATAAATATATACATAAACATGGTTTTGTGCAAGCATATATATGGTATATCATCAGTGTGGGAGATATGTATTGCAATTCTTATTGCATAATAAAAAATACAAGCATAAACATGGTTTCTATTAAGTGTTGGATATATGTAATGGTGGGTCATTGTCCTCAAAACTAAAAAAACAACTTGCATGTTACCTGATAGGGTTTTCAAGCATAAACAATCTTTTTCACAGTATATCAGATATGTACTGATGGATCATTGTCTCCAAAACTAAAATAACAACTTGCATGTTACTTGATATGGTTTTTTCAAGCATAAACAATATTTTCCACCAGTATAGAAGTTACGTACTGGTGGATCAATGTTTCGAAAACAAAAGTTAGACACAATAAACCAGTTTTTTCAGTACCGCATATATTTACTGTTGATTCATACAGTGAAAATCAATTTTTATGCTTAAATAAGTGGAGAATCTATAAATGAGACCAAATCAAACCAGTGAAAAACAACAAAAACAAACAGAAGTGGAGAAAAACGTAGTGGATTACTTTTTTTTCCTTTCTTTGCTACATTTTTGCCTTTTTTCAATTTTTTCTTTGGTGCTGGTGACTCTTCTTTTGTCATTGGAGTGGTACTTCCTTCCTCTATCACTTTTTCTTCTTCTTTAATCCTTCTACTAATGCGTGTTTTTTTTTTCCGTTTTCCCTTTTCAATTTTCGTTTTGAATCAAAAAGAGTGAAAACCTTAGATTTTGATTTTGGGGTTTTGTCTGACTAAATTCTCTGAATCAAACAATAGTTCTCTGATTTGTAATTTTTCGTTTTCATGATTTCATGATTTGATTCTTTGAGATTTTTGATTTGGTTTTTTGTTGAACGTTAGAATCAGAGAAGAAGAGAGAATGTAGAAGAAGAATAAATGCTGTTGTAGTGGTTATGGGAGTTAAAGAAAGGGAATGTGGGTTTATGTCCGTTATTTGGATCGTGGGATTGAATGGAAATCGTGTTCATATATTTTTCATATATTTCACACGTTTGAAGGGAAGGTTTATCAGGGTAATTTCTATGTTTTAAACAAATATAGACTTGTCTGTAACTATTTTTTTCGATTAGATATATCTATAACATCTTATATGGGTTTAGGACCTATGATTAAATTTTCCTTACCGAGCATAAATATATATAGATCAATATCTGCAACAGGTCTGATCTTATTGGCTTCGATTAAATGACTTCCAGATCAGATAATTTACGGATTTATGATTCATCATCCAATATGTAAAAAAAGATGATAACTGGAAATCAAAAAGCCAACTGCATTAATATTAGCATGCCTAAGACATGAATCATCACACCAAAATCAATCAGTTTCTTACTTTCTTTACTGCCAATGACAAGCGTCTATATATGCGAATACAAACCACTAGTTTGGATTCTTTGGAAGTTTTACGGATCCTACCAAAGTGCCGTCTTTCGAAAAGTAGAAGGAAACTAAGGAAAAAAACAGTCAGCCTTAATTCATAAGAAAACAGACAAGAAAGCATTAAAAGCATGCCACTAGGCCATCCACAAAATGACCAATTACTACATCCACAGCTATTTCCCGATTGGAGCCGGATCATGATCATCGGCATTTGTTTTCTTCCTTTAATAACCCAATGGAAGTCTTCCCTTCCTCTAATATATGTAGTGTATTAAGGAATCCACCTAACAGTTGCTTAGGCAAGCTATGTTTTTGTCGGAACAGTTGTTTAGGTCCATTTATTTTAAATTATCCAGTATTATATGTTAGAAAACAATAACTAAACAAATAAATTTTAAATATTTTATTAAAATATAAAATCTTTTACCTATTTGTGTTCGAGCTCCTGACCTATTGATTACTTTATATGTTTTGGTTTTCCTTTGTTTTCTTTTATGAATGAAACACTTTAATCCCACATCGGGGAGTTTTATTTCTTAAATTGTATTAAGAGATTATATAAACAAACTTCTCTCAACCTATTTTGACATCTAAGGAAAAAGAGTTTCTTCATATTTTTAGAGAGACCAATAGAATAATAATTTATTATTATCTTTCTTAAGTTTTTTGAGATTTTCCTTTAAGGGTTTTACTGAGTTGTCAAGCTCAAGTTGAACATCTACTACGAGTGCTAGTAGTTGGTGTAGTTGGTGTAGTAGGGTGTTTTATCCTGGAGGCATCCGCCCTGTGGAGGCTATAGCATCACTCTTGAGTGTAGCCGGACGCTAATGTCTTAAGGACAACGTGTTGAACACGTGACTCACTCTATTTTTTAAAAGTTTTGTTACATACCATCTTGATGTTGTGGAGATACGAGGGGCTCATTCGTTTTGACGAATCACTTCCGTTAAGAGCTAAGTATCAACAACCTTTGTTTATTTGATTTTCTTTATTTTTGATTATTGCACCCAACAATCTTAAGAAATTATTATTTAGTAATAATTATAAATAAATGATTGATTTTTGAATCGTTGACGTTGATATTATATTAGAAAATTAAGGAAGTTAATTTTGAAGTGAAAAAACAAAATTAAGTTTTCTGGGCAGATGTAGAGTTTCGAGTATATCTCTTAACTTAGAAGGAATTTCCATGAATCCTTTTAACAGAGTATAATAGACATCATGATAGTTACCCACACCAAAATTCAGATTTTTTGGAGTTGTAAAAGTATTTTTTAGATATTTTACAAAACTAAGAAACGTTCCTGAAAAGTTCTGACGGGAAGAAAAATATTGTTGACTAAATTAGTTTTTCTGGTGTAACTATGAGTTTTTTGAAATGGTGATTCAAATGAAGTTTATAGATCTAGATGTTATCTTCAAAACTCTTATTTAATTTTTTGATTCAGACTTGTAGTTTGTGAGATATGGTATTTGCAAAGATGTTGTGCATGTTTGTCCAGAATATCAATAACTATATCTAAGCTCTAGATTAGTATGAGATCTTTCAACCATTTATAGTGGCACTTTGTCACCTTGGATATAATATGAAAACCGGTACTAGTGAGTGCTTTTATCCATAATAGACTTGAGATTTCAATTTAGTTAAAATATTTCTCATAAACAAATTAGAGCAAGTAACGAATTGATTTTTATGACTTAAAGTGATAATCTCTTATGTGTTAGATTAGTATCACATTGATAATGAATAATGAGTTGTTGAATCAGTTGTGTATGAACTGTACATTATGTTATTAATCACTTTGATTATATATGCTTTGTGTAGTACAATTGGCGTAAATCACATGATTGGTTAATAATTATGCATTAGCAATTTCAATGGTGATTTCTAAATCATTTCGAATATGTTACCTTTTGTTGAAAATATGAGAATCATAATATACTAGTGTACTATAGTCATATGGATAGTGAGGTATAAAGTATCTTTTAGTAACTAGTGCAATAAGAAGGGTAAGCGAACACATGTGTTTTAATTGATATGTATGTACACAAAAGTGTTTGGGTGTTTTATTTCCAAATTTTGTTACTTATTGATGATTGTGATAGTCTAATGTGGAGAGAGACTTAAGTAACTTGATAGCTATATTTTGGTAATAAATATTTTGATAAGATAAATACTTATTATCTATCGATAATTTGATATTACCTATGTCAAACGAGAGTATCAACCAATTTTTTGAATCTTAGTTGGGAAGAAGTTTTATCATCTTAAATTGAATGATAGATTAAGTGCTAATCTGTGATAACTTCTGTTTTTAGTTGTGTGTTTATCTCCTTGGAATATAGAATTGTTTATTCAAATTTGAATGGAATAATTGACATTCTTACTGTGTTAAGTAATTTTACTTTTCAGTGTAGATGATAAAAAAAATTGGTTGGTAAATGCCGGAAGTGCTGGAACGTGTGCTCCAGAAAAGATATGTTTTGTCTTCTACCAAGAATGGGAAAGATGTAAAAACATTTTCATGAACAACTCAACTATCAAAACAGTTGAAGAAATAAGTAATGATGTGCAAGGCTTGTCAGGTATGGACATTAATCAAATTATGATATCATACTCAATATGTGCATTGCGATTTAAAACTAGTGTCAAAAGCTATCTACCTAAGTTACTATGAAATGTTATATTTAGAAATATGGTCTTGTGATGCTTTGAGTGTTAGCTTAATAGAACAAGACAATAGTAGATAAAAGGGAAAATCGTCAATGAATTGAGAATGAATACATGAACATGTTATATCATAATGTTGGTATAGAGTACCATTATATGGTGTGTCTTAGTCAGATGCAACCTAAAGGACACACAATTGTAGTTTCTTATGTTGATAAATCATGATAACTGTGGGGGGTGGGGTGGGGGGGTGGGGGCTTATGCCTCAACTGTGGGGGTATAAGATGGAAATAAGTGTTTGTTTGATTTCTCAGGCAGATTTATAGAAGACCCTAGACTTATATGTGTCATACCCTATAAAATTCAACTATGGGGGTCTAAGATGAGAATGAAAATTCAACTTCTTTAGCAAATCATTGCATATGATCACCAGAATTGTAGTACGATAACTTGTAAGTTTTGAAGTTAACAACATTTGAATAAAATAAATTTTATTATTGAGGATGTTGAGTTCTCGACAGCAGTCTTCTGAGGTCGGGTTCTCATACGAGATAGAATATGCCAGACAGATGCTTGACTTTGTGAAATTTTTGTTAGAGAATAAAGTAGTGATCACTTGGCACATACTCACATGACACTAAAATTAATACGCCAGACATTGTTTGTTATTATTGTCAGTATGCTACATTGGATGGATATTGAGGCAATATACATAAATGGTTAATCAAAGGTGGACAAACCTTAAGGGTTTGGTTAGCACTAGGGGGTAAAGGTACAAACTGATTACACCTACATATACTTGACTTTAACCAAGCAGTAAGTCATTGACCTGACAATATTGGTATGTGATGATAATGATTTCTAGTGATGTGACACTAATGAATTTTGATAAGTGTGTTTACACTAAATCAATTGAAGGTGCATATTTTTAGCATGTCTTTATTATGTGTTTTATAATCATTAACAAATTTATGTTGTTTAAAGTTTGACAGGAAACAAATATGTTGCTGACGTGGTCTAAAGGACCAGAAAGAACCAAAACCAAATTTTGACTATGTAGTTTATGTCAAATGTGTTTAAAGAGTGTTGTAAAATAGGTGTGCATGTTTCCCATTTTAATCCTGGAGAATCACAGGGATGCTCTGATCAAAGGACAAGAGAATATGGATGCTTGAGGTACATATTTAATTTCAAGTATGTGATATATATGGCACTAACCTTTTGAGGAAAATGTAATAACCGTACTAGTATTTAGTACATGTATCTTGTATATGCCTTTATATGCTTTACAACCACCTAGAAAACGTGTGACTTTTACGATTTGATTGAAAAACTAAGTTGTTGTAGACAAGCATGATCTAAAGGATCATTGGAACCAGAAGAAATTATGACAGAAATGGTCTTTGTCAAACTCGATAGTTTAATGTGTGTTGTAAATGTGAAGTGAATTTGTACAAATACATTTGTGACCCCCAGAAGAATTAGTGGGATGCTATGATCAGAAATTTGCAGTACTTGAGGTACATTTGAAATTGGGTATGTGCATGATATATATTGGATTGACCTTAAGAGATGTTGTGATTTCAGGCTTTGGAGAGTCTTAGCCTATGTGTGCGCCCTCTTAAGCTGTATCAGTAGTTGGAAATATTCCAACAAACATGAGAAACTCGACTGGGATGAAATCAGAGTTCGCTCGCTTAATTTAAAGCATGAGAAGAAGTTGAATGGATAAATCCTTTGTTTGGAAGGCATTCCTCTGTGACCGAAGCCTGTGGCCACCATTGCTGAAACTCAATTGACTATGTAATTCTAAAGTAAATGAGCAATTGGCAAAGTCTAGACAAACTCGGAGACGGCTAATTCAGTAAGACAACTACTCTATAATGAAGTGATTTTTGTAGACTTAGTGAAGTCAAGAGAAAAATTAGTGGATCCTTTGACGAAAGGATAATCTAGAGAGGTAGTTTGTTATTGCATCAAGGGGGATGGGGCTTAAGCTCATTAAGCAAACATGCCATGAAGGATACTCAACCTTGTTGACTGGAGATCCCAAGGTCAAGTTTTGAATGAGACAACTAATTTGTGGTGGGTTAAAGGAAACACTATCAGAGAATTTTATTCTTTGTCCCTCCCCTATGGTGTAGACGTGATGGTGTGACTGCATGTGAAGGATGACATTTAATAAGTCTTAATGAGTTCTATAGTTTCAATTTAAGATTGAAGTGGGGTGTAGCATTAAACACTTTTGATATAAGTCACCTATCTGAATATGGAAGTGGGTCGTTTCCTATGAGAATAGAGATGATTCTCTAGAGGATTATGAGAAACGGGATATTTGCTCAGGGCCAAAATGAGCACAACCACACGAGCTTGGCAGCAACCTTGGAGATATCATGCATGGTGGTTATCGCGAATTACACCAAACGCTAGCAGTTCAAGACATCGTGTTCACTGTCTTTAGCAAGTGGTTTCGGTAATCTCTCACTAAGCAAAGGTTCAAGATTTCATGGACACTTTTTCCTATATGGTATTTCCTGTTCTCTATGTGATTTTCAATTTTTCATCAAGATTTAATTCATTTTGAGAAAATGATTTTTATATTATTTTTTATGGTCTTGGTATTAATGATACTTAGGACCTAAGGATCGCTAAGGGATCACTGGCTCATTTTCACTTTGGTGAACGGAACCTTTAATCCCACTATGGGAAACTAAAGATGAAAGCTCTTTATACTATTATGATTTATGCAATTATTAGTATGACCCTGAGGTCAGCACACTTTTCTGTGAAGGAGAGGACATTGGAATGGCTAGTATGATTTTAACACACGCACGGTCCATCTGGTTGTTCAGTCAAGTCGGGTCATGGTATTTAGGGTGTTGGTTTACCAAGATCTATTTGTGTTTTTCATGTTTTACTGAGGTTTTCATTCATATGGGGGATTGTTGGAAAACAATGGCTAAACAAATGAGTTTTAAATCTTTTATTAAAATATAAAATATTGTGCCTATTTGGGTTCGAGCTCCTGACCTATTGGTCACTTTATATGTTTTGCTTTTTCCTTTGTTTTCTTTTGTGAATGAAACACTTTAGTCCCACATCGGGGAGTTTTACTTCTTAAATTGTATTAAGAGATTATATAAACAAACTTTTCTCAACCTATTTTGACATCCAAGGAAAAAGGGTTTCTCCATATTTTTGGAGAGACCAATAGAATAATAATTTATTATTATCTTTCTTAAGTTTTTTGAGATTTTCCTTGAAGGGTTTTTCTGAGTTGCCAAGCTCAAATTGAGCATCTATAAGGAGTGCTAGTAGTAGGTGTAGTAGGGTGTTTTATCCTACAGGCATCCGCCCTGTGGAGGCTATAGCATCACTCTGGAGTGTAGCCGGGCGCTAATGTCTTAAGCACAACGTGTTAAACACGTGGCTCACTCTGTTTTTTCAAAGTTTTGTTACATACCATCTTGATGTTGCGGAGATACAAGGGGATCATCTGTTTTAACGAATCACTTCCGTTAAGAGCTAAGTATCAACAACCTTTGTTTATTTAATTTTTTTCATTTTTGATTATTGCATCCAACATTATAGTTGTTGTTTTTTTTGTAATTTATCGAACACCACACAGGGAGAAATCTAGACACAACGAAAGAAGAAAAACATCAAAAAGAAAGGGGGCAAAGATTGACTCACAGTTACTATACACTGTTAGATTCTTACCATCCATATTGAATGTGACCTTGACATTGTTCAACTAATATAAATACTCCCTCTGCCACAAAAAAATATGTATTCCTTTTTGTTTTTATCCCACAGAAATGGGTGTTCTCATTTTTATATTTTAATTTTCTAAATAAATTTTTAAAAATAATGGTTAGTTTTTTAAAAAAAATATATAAAAAATTTAATAGTCATGTTTATACCTATTAGGTAGTTCTTATAAAAAGATTTCTAACGGTGTAACATATAAAAATATCTATTGTTTAGTTTGTGAAATATGTTAATTTAAAATTTTGACACATAAAGATAGACTAGGCAGTAATCCTTGTTATGTACCGAATTCCGCTGGCTTGTGCATCTTAATGGTTAGTTGATTATATGGTTAACTTTGTAACCAAAAATAAAATAAAATGATTGTATTGTTAATTTTTTCAAAAATCTAAACTAAGTTAGGAATTTGGATTATTGTTTCATTTCCATAGTAATGAAGTTTGAATAAAATTGTTGAAAATACTGTCACTACATTAGTGTAAACTGTTGCAAATTCTATTAAAAGAAGTGTAAGGAGTGAAAGAGATGATATATTGAGGAAGTAACTATGCTTTAATTGTACTCTTTACAACAGAGTATCAATATCTCTATGATTTAAAGTGAAATTTACCCGTCTCCAAACGAATAATTCGTACCGGAATACCATGAGGCCTGAATTTAAAATGTGAAGTTGGAAAATAATCTAGACATGCAGTTCGATATAAACTCAACTCTTCCTAATAAGACCCTGCAATAGTTGGAAAATGTAAGTTGCATCAGGCTGTGTTTCTCTCAATAATTTACGAGAACACCCAACAACAAACGTCTCGTTATAAAGGCGTCCGAGTATAATTTAATCTAAAATTATTGTGTTTTTTTTTAAAAAGAGCAGACCAAATTTAGGTTTTGGTCTTTACTCTACTTCAACCGCTGCAGTTGCTCTAAGGGCAACTGCAGCGGTGCGACTATCCTATCGACTAAATACCAAATTTTGTTTGGTCTTTGGCTTAAAAATCACAGCGGTAGAAGAGTAAATTTTACTCGCACGGTGTTTTTGGTAACCGTATGATACAAGGCGTTCTATTAATGGGCCGAATATAACACGCACGGTTAACTATACTAGCGTATGTTAGTATTGTCATTCACTTAGAAGATCGCACAACTATGCGCTCATCTGAATGAGCACCAAATATAATGCGGTAAGTTAACGATACGTATGATTGAGCGTCTAGTTGGGTGGCCGAATTACGAGAGACGACTTCATCAAAGGTCGTAATAATTAATGCGTATAGTTGGGTGGCTGTATCACGAGATACGGTGTCAATGAATGACGCTTATCTCTGAAACGACCACCCAGTTGAACGTTTTAATGTTTTGGAAGTTGCTATAGGTGACCGTATACAACGTTCGTAGCACAAGTAAGTGACCGTATGGAACAACGGCCAGTTAGGAAACCGAATGTACATGGGGCGGCTCACTAATTAACCGTGAGAGAGAGGGGCCTGTTTGTAAGTGGCCGTGTTTCTGGGAATAGCTTTAAGTGACCGTCTGTAAGAAGGTTTATGCTAAATGACCGTATGAGTGAGCGGCTACCTAGGAGGCCGATCAAATGAAGGTTGTTGGTCTAACTGACCGTATGGGAAGCGGCTAGCCAGCCGACCAATCAAACCAAAGTTGTTGCTCTAAGTGACCGTGGGTTGAATGAAGCGGCTTGGTAATTGACCGTGTTGCATAGGGACGGGTTGGTAATTGACCGTGTGGTAGGGTTTAGTATTTATAGTTATGTTGGAAGAGGCTTCTCACATTTTCTTCTCAACTTACACGGCAGCGGCAGCAGGAAATCTTCTCACATTTTCTTCTCTACTTACAAGGCAGCGGCAGCAGGAAAAGAAGACTTCACCCACTCAATCAAAGGTAAAAGCTTTCTTCCACATTGTCCTTTAGATTTTTGTGATTGCTATTGATTGTCGATAACGAAAAAATACTGAAATTGATAAAAGTGTGCCGCCGTTAAAGCCTTTGATTGCTGCCGTCGAGAACCCTGTATTGCCGACCGTAGAAACCCATTAATTGTATTGATGAAACTAGTGAACATCATTTTGAAATGTTAAGATAGTCTTTAATAATTTTTGCTTATTTTTGCTTTAAAATGTTAAGAGGAAAAATCATAGCAGGTTAATTCATGTGTACATTTTATTTTTCGTGCATTTTTACTAATTTAAATTCCACTGCCCTGATGTTAGAAATGTGGGTTCAATTAATCCGGATGTTTTGAGTAAACTTGAAAATATTATTTGGAAAATGGAACTTATTGTTACAGTTGTTGTGGTTTGGTTTTGCATTTTATTTTCAGTTATATTTGTACCAGAAAATAGAATTTGGTAAATCAATCCTCTAAATTTCCGAAATCCATTTAGTGGATTTAGTTTCAGTACTTTTTAGTTTTGGTTCAGCTATTGGATTCATTATAATTTTTTGTTATGTTTAGGAGAAAAACAGGAGTAATATTATTTTGAGATTGATTTAACAAATATTTTAAAATAGATGTTGAGGAAAGCTGCATCTCGATTTGTTAGTGGGAGAAAAAGGAACAAAAAAGCCACAACATCGGAGGACCCAGTGGTTGATCAGGCGCCTGAAGGAATGAACGATGATGTTGGCCTGGTTATGCTTGAAGATGACGCCCACGTTTCCTGTAATATGAGTCTACGGGCAGACCCAAAGACCAAGTACATGCATCGCGGGTCTATAAAATCGGTCCAACAACATTATCATGTTATATCTGAGCACTGCCCTAGATCTGCTATTATTATAGAAAAGGCAGGATGGACACGATTGTTGACAATGGAGTTTGGCGAGTCGTCACATGCAATGATAGACTACATCGTCGAGCGTTTTTGGGACACCACAAACACCTTCCACTTTCCTTTTGGTGAAATGGGGATTACACCTTTGGACTGGATTATGCTGACCGGGATTAGTATTGGTGTTGGAGGGTCCATTCCATATGACAACATCAAATATTCCTTTGAATATGTACAAGAACATATTTTCCCAGATCTACTAAACAATGAAGGGTGTAATATAGCAGGACAATCTCCGCAATGGATTTCAGATTCCATGACAGTGTCCTTTTTGGCCTTATACTTTAAAAAAGATAAGTTGGTAGAGGCGAAAGGCGATGACAAACTTGCAACACAAATTGCGCGGGCCTTCTGGATGTATGTTCTGGGTCAATTTTTCTTCTCAAATGCAAAGAACTACATCGATGTCGGTTGGTTAGCTGCTTTTGATGATATAGATAAAGTTGGCACTTATGACTGGGTTGGTGCCAGTTATTCCAAACTCTTAAGCACACTTGGCGCAGCCGGTAGGCGAACAAAGTCACTAACCGGATCGTGTCAGATATTGGAGGTAAATAACTTTCCACAATATTATTTAAATGGTTATTTGGTGGTAACTTAAACTTTTTTCTTTTTTTCTTAAAATTGAAGTTCTGGGGGTACGAGTATCTTGGCATACTTCGACCTCATATGCCATCCGTTGAGACAGAAATGGTATGGCCAAGATGTTCTCATTGGAAGAGTTCACGTATAAAGAAAAATGATATTCTCCGTGCAAGGTCTCTTCTAAACGAATTGAAGGCCGACGATGTAACATGGTCCCCGTGGGCTACCTGCATTGGAGAAAAAATCACAGCAAACATCGAGAATGAAATATTCCGTATAGGGTTGTAGGTCACGGCTAGACGCATTGTATTTAGTTGGCTTGGCACTGTGAGTTTACAGTTTATGTTTTTAGTTGTGATTATTTATTCAGTTCCTATTTTATTTTACTGGTATATGGGTCATAATTATTAACTATGAACAATATAACGTTTACCTCGGAGAGCGGTTATGGGCCCAAAACTTTGGTGGCTGGAGAATTCCACATAACCCCCCGGGTCGTGTTAGCAACATCAAACCGCCCGAAGCTAAGAAGATAATGGATAACATTCACGTCCACAACTCTGAATATGTTGGAGACCCAGTTTTGTATGACGTGTATTTGGAGTATTGGCAACGTGTAACCAACTTCAAAAATTTTATCACCAAAGTCGACTGGGAGGTGGAAACGTACAACATTGTGGGTGAGCGTGTAAGAAAATCAATTGAATTTCCTGATGAGCATGTAGCACTACCGCCCCAAGATAATTGGTCATACGTAAGTATATTTTTAAATTTTTTTTTTCTAAATCGTAACATAATTATTGTTGACAGGGTAACGTTTTATATTATTTGTTACAAGGCGAAGCTTATATACTTGCGCAAGATTTGTCCGACTTTACCCATCAATTCCGCAAGTTTCATTTGGAAGAGGTCCGTGATTACCAGAAACAAAACACAAGTTTGCAGCAACAACTAGCATATTCCATGTCCCAGCAACCACATCTAGGTTTTGGCTCTTTCTCAGCAACCGTGCCACCTCAAACATGGCATACCGGGGGGCCTAGTTCATCGTCAGATTTTTCTCCATTTATGCCACCTCGGCAATCTCGTGGTGACGAAAATGAGAATGGATGATTTCCATCTTTTATTGTTTTGTAATATTAAAGTAATATTTGTATGTATATATCATTTTCCGTTTTTGTTCACATGAGTTGCCAGAGTCTTTTTTTTAGCTGCTTGTCGTTTGCCAACAATGCCACTCAATTTGTTGTATAACAATTGTCTGTATCACCGTAGTATTTCACTAAAATATAAATCTATCAGAAATTTAAATTTGTTACCGTTTTCTAGCCGTTAAGAATTCTTACCGTTCAACAACAATTCCAAACTGGAATGTATACACCTATAAATACATGAGGTTATTCCTTTCCTCCTCAATCCAAATCCACCTCTTTTAACATCTTAGTAGAAATCTTTAACATTCTAGGAGAAATTTTGTATTTTGTGTTTTCATTTAATGGCGGGTTACGAAAATTTTAGACTTAATGCAGAGAATTTTACACTAGAGGAAGATTTAGCTCTTTGTCGCAACATAGTATTGCATTATCCAGCTAGGGGGCATGAACGTGGAATGAATGGTACAATGAGCATGCAATAGTTAGAAGATACACATGCTAACTTTTGTAACGAAACAGGTAATCCCAACAACAGGAATAGAGCCGGGCTTTTTTGTCGATATGTGCAAATCACAAAGGAAGTGTTAGAAATTTCTTCTTTAACTGCTAAGGTGAATGAATATTGTCTTTACTCTGAAACTGATGAAGAAATTATTTCAAGAACTCTTGAGGAATGGTTAAGATTGAAACGTTCAGATTTCAGGTACCAACCTCATTTCGAGATCTTGAGGGTGATGGAAGAATTCAATCTCTTCGTGTTGATTGTTCTCCCAAGTAGTGAACATTGACGTCCACGCCGTCCTACAAGGCAAGTCTTAAGGTTTCATAACAGGTTTCCTTAGAGAAGTATTGTTTCCTCTTATTGAAAAAGAAAAATATCCCTTAGTTGGTGCCTTAATTATTAGTATCTGTAGTTTATTCTGTGGAAGAGTCTTAATTAATTAATTGTATTGTCACTTCAACCGTAACTTGTTATGAATATCAATA
>JAJJMC010025232.1:3319678-3354780 GCA_023531435.1 Papaver californicum | reverse complement strand
TGTATTGTCACTTCAACCGTAACTTGTTATGAATATCAATAATTCCATCCACATGACTTGTCATTTTTTTCTTTCTATGTATAGTCTATTTTGTGGCAGAGTCTTAATTGATTAATTGTATTGTCACTTCAATCCTAACTTGTTATGAATATCAATAATTCCCAAAACTATATAATGAACACATATATTCTACAATGCAAACCAACCCAAAACTACTTAACTTGCGAAAACTAGAAACATCCCAAAACTACAAACCTTCACAACTAATGACAGGCAACCAAAACTTCAATATGTATGGTGCATCTTCTTCCTCCCCTTCTTATATTCCTAATTATCAGTTAACCCTATCTTCGTCGTCTGAAGATGAATTTACTTGCAAATCAGACTCATCAGATGAAGAATCAATGGCTCTAAGGCAAAATGACCAAGCTATCAAATTGGGGTTGATAACTTCATATATAGACTGGCCACATACCAGAATCGAACTTCAAAGAGATCGTGAAATCGGAGCAAGGCAGCTATGGAGAGATTATTTTTCCAGGAGCCCTCGTTTTCCTCCCAATGTTTTCCATAGGAGATTTAAAATGCGAAGACAATTGTTTAACCGCATATTGGGGGATGTGGTAGCCATAAACCCGTATTTCGTTCAAAAAAGTGATGCGGCAGGCCGCTTAGGGTTAACCCCACACGTGAAGATTACGGCTGCAATTCGCATGTTGGCATATGGATGCCCAGCGGGTACAATAGATGAATACTTACGCATCGGGGAAAGCACTGTCCTGGAAGCAACACGGGAATTTTGTTTGACTATAGTCAGATTATATGAGGAGGAATATTTACGGAACCCCACCACTGCAGATGTTCAACTGTTGCTTGAGCAGAACAAGGCAAGGGGATTTCCGGGGATGCTCGGCAGTATAGATTGTATGCATTGGAAATGGGATCGATGCCCATCTGCCGAATCAGGGGCTTACAAATCATATAAAGGCGATGAAAGTATTGTTTTAGAGGCAGTGGTTTCACAAGATCTATGGTTTTGGCATGCATTTTTTGGTATGCCTGGTTCAAACAACGATATCAATGTCTTGAACCGTTCTTATATTTTCAAAAACGTTATCGAAGGGAAGACACCACCAGTGAACTTCGAGGTTAACGGGAACCATTATGATATGGGATACTATCTTGGCGATGGGATATACCCTAAGATAGCAACCATTATCATGTCGATCAAGCATCCAGACTCACACAAAAAACGCAAATTCTCTTCTATGCAAGAGGCTTGCCGAAAAGATGTGGAGCAAGGCTTTGGGGTATTGTAAAACCAATTTGCAATCGTTAAACAACCTGCAAGAATGTGGAATTTCGACACACTTGCATATATAATGAAAACTGTTATTATACTCCACAATATGATTGTGGAGGATGAACGTATACCCGGGGATTGGCCACATGAATATGACCAAGGCCGCAACCATGCACCAGTTACTATTTCACGTCATCGAACTGCTCAACTATCAAGGATGTCACAACACCACCGCCGACTTGTAGTACATAGCAAAGAAAAGCACATTCAATTATGAAATGATTTGATCGAACATATATGGTCTGATTTCGGTGATGTACGAAAGTTAAATGCCGATAAGTATTATGGGTATATCTAATGTGAACCATCCGGAGGCACAACTCAGGTGAAAACGAGTTATCTTAAATTGTACTGTTTTTTCAGTGATAATAAATGACTTACTTGGTGTTTCATGACTAAAAAGTTAAAGTTTTCATTAATTAAAAGGAAAATTACAAGCCCAGATTAATACTGATTTAGGTAATCCGTGATTCTCTTCTTTTCTGTAAAATCTCTTGTTTCCTAATTTCAATCCACTCTTTTGTTGCGGCATCTAATAGGGAGACGTCTGTCATCATTATTCGATAATCCTCTTTCATTAAGCGATACTCCTCCATTGATGCAAGCTCCGCATCTCTCTGATCAATCTTCCTTTTAGCATTTTCGTTATAACTGTTGTTGAAGTTTTTTTGGTTGTTAATAAATATATCCAAAGCTTCTGCTTGGGCACTAGATTTTTCTCTCCCCATTTGCTTTAGGTATTTTGACACTTTTTTTCCCATTGGCCGTGGATACGTGTTAGGTATGTCTCCTATATCTTCGTTTCCACTCCATTGGGCTTGGCTATATGAAGGTCTTTCCAGGTTTTCATCGCTAACTACTAGAATATTCTTCGGCTTGGGATGAATCGAAAACAGCGGTTGATCGCCGTGAATATTTTATGTTCTCTAACATAATTGCGTAACACTCTTCATGCTTAAATGATTTACCTCCATTAGCTTCCTTGAACAGCCTCCTTACTTCTTGAACTTGTGTATCGTTGTTTACAAAAATTCTTAGTGCATCATATACAATTCAAAACTCGACTAAGGGTGCTCGAAAATTAAGTGTTGGCTTACCTTTGTATCAGGGCCCCATCCAGTGTGGTGCTGACGTTCCACTTCTGCCTCCTTTGCAGAGTATAGAGCCACATCTTTACTTATTCTCTGAAATCGTTTTTGAATGGAGGTCCAACTACGATCAGCCATTGAAGGTATAACTTCTTTCATTCTATCTTTGATGCGAGACCATAATTTTTCTTCTGATTGATCGGTACCAACAGTACAATCTTGAGATACTGATAAATGAATTTCACACATGGTTACATCTTCATTTGTACTAAAATTTGGACCTCTGGGTCTTGGTGCCATTTCGAAATTAATAATACTGAACAAAAACTAAATTAACATAAATTATTGGAAAATAATGATGAACTGACCGGAATAGGAATGAAATATGAAAAGATGGGTAGATGAAACAGAACAAGTAAACCAACTTATTTATATACATCAGTTTACTAGCCGTTGTAAAATTTTCTCAACGGTAACATTTTCTCAACGGTTATCAGAATCGCAAATCGACCGTTTAAAATCCATACAACGGTAACAAATTTGAACCAGGCGGCCACTTACGAGACCGTGCAATACATGAATGGTTTGCTAGGAGGCCGTTTGGTTGAAACAAACAGATCGGCCACTTACAAAACCGTCCCATAAAAGAAGTGCTCTTAGGAGGCCGTACCAGGAGTTCGTCCACTTAGGTAACCGTCCCATATAAGAAGGGCTCTTATGAGGCCGTGCGAAGCTACACGGTTAGCTAGGACACCGTGTTTGGTTTTGCGGGTTACAGGGAGGGCGTGTGAAACAGACGGCCCCCTAATTAAACGTATACATCCCATACGGTTCCAGGCAACAACGTATATGGGTAGGAGTTCTTCTACCACACCGTATGCTTTGGACGGCATTTTACAGAAGCGCGGAAATGTGAAGCGTCCAGCCGGAACACCGCGTAGTGAAGCGCTACTGTAATATTACGTATTTTCAAGGACGTTGTTGCAGCTAACCGTATTATGAGGCGTATACTTAGCTGAACGAAATACCACACGTTACTCTAGTGATACTTCTGATATAAATTCGCTTCTCTAACTGAACGTATTCAGCATTCGCTTTCTTACATGGCCGTGCGACTATACTTAGAATTCAGACAAAAGTTACTCCAACACTGTAGCAAAACTGGACTAAATCCTATATCTACTCTCCCGTTGCGGCTGCAAACTGGCGAGTAAAGAGAAAATTTTCTCTTTTCTCTTTACTCTACTCGCCCGTTGCAATTGCTCTAAGCATTTAAAAAATATGTATAGTACCTTCTTCCTTAAACTCTCACGAGTCTTCCTCAAATGATCAAGAAACAAATGTATGGCAAATTGCTCCTTCATTCATTCATTCTCGACGTACAAGAGTGAGGTTCAATGTTCCGAATAAATGGGGTATTTCAGATGAGATTCAATGGGTTGCTGTAGGTTAGAATCGAAGATGAATTAGAGAAGAACACGCAGATAATGAGAGGATGAGCCTGTGAATCTGTATAAATCCGAGTAGAATCTGAAGCCAAGAAGAAAGATGACGGAGAACAGTAACAACAAGTGTTGAATGACCGGAAAAACAATGAAGTTTAAATCTGTTTCCAATTGAATGTGTGTGTATTTATGAATGGGTTTGAATTAATGGTTTGATGAAGAATTAAATGGGTTGTTCTCGGATTTGAATCCATATTTACAGGGAAGGAATGAATTAGTGAAGGTACAAACAGTACACATCTCTCATTAGTAGTAACACACACAAGAGGTGTTTGTTAAAAAGCCTGAACGACTTCACAGTGTCAAGATTAAGCCACAACCAGTTTTACTGCTCCAAGCTTACCAATGGTTCTGGTGGGTATTTGAGCATAGCAAGAATAAAGACGAAAATAACTTGAATGTGCTGGTGCTAGTGGGTTTCGAATCGGTGATTATGGTGAATGTTTTGAAGGACTAGGAATTCTGCTAGTGGTTAACTAAAAGAAGACCTGATTCACTACCAAGTTTAGAAGTTCAGGGAATGTATTGTTTTAGAGTTTGAGCGAGAGAAATAAGAGAACTGGGTTGTGTTTGATGCCGAGAATTCATGTCCAAGTTTTGGTGGTTAACAGCTGAGATATGGAAATTAGAGTTTGAATTAGATTAGGAAAGTGGGGTTGTAACCTGATTCGAAGTTTCAGGAGTAATAGGCTATAAAAGAAGAATTGAACAGAGAACATCAGATACCCCTTCACACCCCTGACGCCTGTGTTCTTCCACCAATAGAGATCCTCTCCAGAATCAATCTTCAACCAGTTTCAGTCTCCACCTTCATATGCATACATCATCAATACCCCTAACTGCATAACCATATACCACCAGTTGCATACATCCAAATCATTACAGAGCCTTTCACTACCATCTTCAGTACCACAGCTGCAGGGCAAGGCATCACTAGTTACCACCAGGCCACAAAACCACAACAGTGAAGCTGGTCCTTTTGTGTTATTGGTTTGAGTAGTTTTCTTTTTATTTCTTTATAATTTAATTGTTATGAACTCTACTGTGTCTAACTAAATTATTTGACTGGGGATATTTTAAAACTATATGATATGTTTCAAATTAATTTTTCTTTTTAATATTGATTTATTGTTTGTATTTTGCCGAGTTTATGACCAAAAATTGTTTGCGAGTGTTCAAACGGCCACTTGAATACCTTCTTTCCGATTCCAAAGCTAGATTATTGACCCGTAATCCGTAATTGTTACGAAGATTTAATCAAAAGTAAAGAAGCATCAATGTTGTAATGGGATGTTGTGGATTTTGGTGTGTGAAAGATAACCCTAAGTTAACATGTCGAACTTACGAACATGTGGTTAGGATCAACCGACTCACGGAAAATATCGGTTGATTAAGTTACACTAGAGAGCTATTCAAAGTGGCTTGATTGGCTAGAAACGAGTAGAGAACTTATTCTACGAAGTGACTTTGGAGTCTAATGGACTTGTTAAACTCATAACTTGTCTGGGTTTTTAGTAAATGTATTTTGAAGAAGATTATGCTTGTATTCATGTTCACTAGTGGAGAAAGAATCCTTAATCATCCTCATCCTCATATCGTACTCTTTTATTTATTTTTGTAGTTTTGAATTTTATTTTGAGAACTTTATTGACAACTTTAACTCAACACTCCCTTATGAACGAACATGCTTATTATTATTCTACTAGTTAGTGTAAGATAGTAAGGAATATATTTTTGACGTGTTTGACACCCCGGCCAGAAGGATAAGAATATTTTAGATAATTCATCATTTTTTTACCACGTGTACGCTAGTGCTAAGTCAGCTAACTAGAAAATGGACGGAAAACTTAATGATGGGAGGATATGCTAATATCAAATCTTTAGGGGAGGTTTTCATTAACAATGTTTAATGAGGAGGAAATACAAAATACCCCTGGCTAATACCATCATTATAACCGCTACAATCATTTGGAAAGGCATCATTATAACCGCTACAATCATTTGGAAAGGCGAAGAAAGATAAGTGTGATTAGAATCAAACCAAATGAGGCAATTAATCTTTCAGTAATACTAATATAATTATTAATAACATTTAGAGAAATATCAGATCTCTAACCCAAATCGACAACAGGGTTGTTCAAACAATGTGTTAAAGGGCAGTGGATCCCGTCCACTTGGTTGCACTGTCATCGATGAAACTGGTATATAATAAGAATATCATTGGTCTATCATCGTAGAAGAGATATATAAGTAGTACTTATCAAACCAGGAGTGTTAATGAGCGTGTTATCCTCAAAAAATTCACCAGAAACAAGGGTTTTAATACCACTTGTTGCCTTCACACTCTCTGCTGCTCCAAATCCACTAATCTTAGTTACTGCAGCACCAATTTATAGTAGCTCCACAACGCTACCTCTCCCAATGATCTTGACAATTCCATCGATCATTAAAGTAATTTTTACAAAAAAAAAAAAAAAGGCTAAACGTGGACCAATAAAATCTAACCATCTAAAAGGACCAAAATTATTTTGTAGATCGCACTCAAACCTTAAACCTCCGCCCCCTATTGATCTCAGTGGTGGAGCGGATTGGTCTGTTCTTAGACCATCCCGTTGGTCCAACCCTAGACGGACTGTAATTTTTAACAAAAATGCTAACATGATTTGACCATCGGTCTAATCAGTATATATCTCATGAAACATATCCTGGTCAACTGGACTAGAGTCCCTTTATATCACTGTTTTAAAACTTTAAGTGATATGAGCCTCCACGGTGAATGGTGAATGGTGAATGGTGAATGAAACTCACTCTTTCTATTGATTGAAAAATGACCTTTGGACATGGATGATTCTGTAATGAACACGTGGCAACACATGATTGTCTAAAACGATTTTAGGTTATGGAAACCCCTCACTAAGTGGCTGTTCGGAATTAAAATAATTACACCATGTTTATACTAATTATTTAGATGTCCCGGGTTACCAAAACTACAGTGGGTGATGTTCACTACTGATCGACGGTTGAGACTTTGTTTATAACCATCCAACGGATCAGATCTTTCAACTGAACCCTAATAACATGCTATTTTCTTCCTTTCCTTTAATCCCAGTCACCCTCTTTTTTTCCCTTCCCCGTCTCCATTCATAACCCTATCTCTTCCCTTTTCTCTTCACTCTGAGATTCTGCCGCAAATCAATGGTTTACTCAAAGCTGATATACGATCATTTTTCTACCTTTTTAAAGCTTTTGTATTTTGATTTCTCTTTAGTTTTTACTAATTACTTCTCTGATTTGTTTTTTGTTTTTTGATTTTTATCTCTTCTTATTATCATGGCTCAACCTTTTTGGTTTCTGATTCCTTGAGTGTGGGAAACTTTCTTAGTTAACAACACAATTGTACTGATTGTCATTGTTTCACGGGATGAAAGATCTTATTGTTTCTGTTGGAACCATGGGTTATGGCTGATTGTTCTCGACAGATTATGAGGGGTTTTTGAAGTCAAGATGGAATTGAAGCTTGGGTACACATCTGTGTTAGTCTTGGATCATTATTGGGTCGAGTTCAAGCAGTGGGGTTTGTGGCTAACCAAGATTTTGTAGCCGTGAACAACCATCCAAAGTGTGAACTGTTGGGATTTTCGTGGTTCAATTGATGCCATGTTTCTGCGTTTTATTTATGGAGATGTGGAAGGTGATTTGGGTGAGGAGTTGCTGCCGGTCTTAGCTAGGTCAGGGAACAAGGGATATTTGGCAGCAGCTAAGAATTGATTTAGAAGGCAACAGGTAGTTCATTTAAGTTTATGTTCTCCTTTTAGTATTTTTGTTCTTCTGAATCAATAAAATCTAACCCTTCTATTTTAATTGTTTGTATGATCCAATTGTATATTGACTTTTCAGTAGAGTATTACGATCTCAGGGATGTTAATGCAAAGAGTTATTTTCTTATGTCTCCTGCGTGTTAACTTAATGTCTCAGTTTTTGGATTCTTTCGTTGATCCACTCCAAAAAACCATCAATTACAAGCCGAAGCTAGATGTTGTGAAGCAAGAAGTGTATCGAAACAAGGACATGATCAGGAGTGCTCTTTGAGCAATCTCTTCTTTGAGCCGCATAAGGTTTTGCACTTCATATCATATTTACTATCCTTTACATTTCAATATTTAAGCTAAATATTCCTTAGAATGCATAATTGGCAGACTGATCAATGGAAATTTATCTCATCGGTCTTTTTCTTCACGTGTCTTTTGTTTAAATGTCGATCGAGATATGTTTATCTGGATTGCTTTGGATGTCGATCAGATCCTGATAATTTCATGGATTTCGATATACCCAATAAAGTTCTCAACTAGATTGAAAGGGTTTTTGAGAGTGTACGAGGGAGTTAAGCTCCAATAAAGCTTTCAACTAGATTAAAAGGTTTTTAAAGAGTCTGACAAGGGAGTTAAGTTATTTTTATCGCTCTTCATACTTTTCTGTTTGAACATAGATGGAGCAAACAGAAACCTTCATAACCATTAAAATCGATTTGCTTTTATGCTATTGCTACCTTAGTTTTTTGTATTGGTACTCTTAAATTTTACACAAGAGTGCAGTTAAACTAATAGTCTCGAATATTGCAGACAAGGGGCATAAAGAGCAGATTATTGTGTTTGTTCTTGCTTCTGTTTACTTGATTCTAAGAGTATTTTCTTTTATCTGTTGCTTTTTTGCAGCGGAGGAGACTGCGGTCTTAAGTACAAGAGCCTTGTGAGTGAGATGATGAAATCAACAGGGTTAAGCGACAAGTATGTAAAGGATAGTAAATATCTATTTAGTTTTACTTGGCAGAGTCTTAAGGCTCATAAAAATAGAAAAGAGATCTTCTGCACAAATTGAACCAGAGGGAATCCATTTTCTACTCAACCAAAGCCTATTACTACTATAATTGACAATCTCTCAAAGATAGGCAACCAGGGTATGAGTTCTGAGTTTTTACAAAAATTTCAATGGTGTTTAACTGTTCTATGTCAATATCTAATCTGCCTTCTATCCATTGTTTAATAAAGTTCTTTGTTCTGTTTAGCTGGTGCACATTTCAAATTGATATATAAATGGCTTGCTTCTAATTCATCTTTGAATCCTCCTCTTTGTTCTTTGCAGTGTCGCTGCTGGAAATGAGTGGCACAAAGAAGCAGTGATGCACCATGTTCTTCAACCTGAAGCAAGTGGATGTACCAAGCTGCTATAATTATGTTTTTGCAGGGCACTGATAGCCAGGTATGCACTGCCTCCACTGTTCCGGGTGCGGTAAACTTTATTATCCTTGCCTCTGGGTAAGTCTCTAGCAGTTTGTTGCATTCTGTTTACTCTATCAATATTACATGCCAGTTATTGTATTTCCTGCAAACAAATACATTGTGCCCAACAAAGTTCTCTCATTGTCTGTTTGTATATTATCAATTTTGTCTACAAATGGTTTACTGGAAACCGTTAGTACTAAGCTGACTAGAGTAAGATGTGATTTAGGTTTCATTCTTAATGTCTCAGCTTATCACGTAGCAATTTGTCTAAGATTGTCAGTATCATAATTTAAGAAGGTGCAGAACAATAAATGAGATCATAGTACGTAGTGACTATATTCATGCCCATTTAAGCTCAGGGATGAACGTAGTGATTATATCTTGATTGCGTTGGCATTTGGTTTAAAAACTATATATGACTGATGTGCATTATTGATTCTTTTTTCCAGACAATGGATATCTTGAAGATGACTTCTGGAGATGTCTCGTTTACATAAAAATGAAATTGTTTCCTTCATGCTCCAAGGATACACTGGCTAGAATCATTTTACATTCATGACCATCCGGACTCCAGTTACGCAGCTACGTGCCTCATAAGCTCACAACACTCAAGTAAGTGTCAAATCCCGTATTTGATCCGATTTTGGTGTCGGTAATCTCAGTTTGACTTTGTTAATTATTGAAGTCCCATTCTTCTGCTCCATCAAATATTCAGCATATATATTCAACTGATAATATTGCTAAGTGCACAATTAGTAAATTTATTATTAATTAGATAAGATTTTAAGATGGTGACAAACATGGTCAGCTTCAACATTTCCCATACATGTTGTTGGATCATTCTCATTCAGTTCTTCTCGAAGAAACATTAGAGACTTCACATCAAGCATAGATTAAAATTTACCCCCATTTAATATGTTTATTGTTACAAGTGTGTTGATTACAATCTTAGTTCCTCTTAAGTTTCTGCCTATATTTTGGTTGATCGTTGAGGTTTGTCAACTTCTGATTAATGTTTTTTTTTTTTGTTTTTTTTTTGATGCTGTGTGGAATGAATTTGCTTAATCATTTACATTTGGGTATTCACAGTTTTGGGTTTTATGTTTCAGGGAAAAGGACAACAGATGGTGGTCGAGTTGAGGGCTCATTTTGTCACCTCAGGCTTTTATTTTCCCGAATCAAGTTTGTAATTTGATCGTGAAAAAATATGTTTACTTTTACAGGTGTGTTGATTACAATCTTAGCTCCTCTGGTCAAGGTACCTCTCACAGTAGTCTGCATATTTGCAGCCACAAAGATCCTGGTCTTTAGAATCTCCTCCTCACCTACCCATCTGATTTGGTTTGTACCCTCAAGTTCGGATCAGTCTCTCCCTCTCTATGTCCATCTTCATAATCCAGTTTAATTGAAGATTAATAATAATGATTGATAATGATGCAGCTTGGCGGTTTCTTCATATGGTCCTACACTTACCATCTTATACAAACCTCGGGCATAACATACAGGGCAATGCAAATGGCTAAAGAAGATCGGTTTGTTCATAAGGTCCTACTACCATCTGTAAGTGTCTTCATTTGTTTTAAATATAAAGATCGGTTTTGGTTGATACATTTCAAACTGATTACTATGATTAAATGTTTGATTTCTGAAAATGCTATTGAAATGAAGTTGATTCTCCATTATCTGTGGTCAAGCTATCTTTTTCTCTTGAGCAGAGAAATCCCTGTAATGATAAGTACTTGAAAGATGTTGGTGAAGTTGTTAATGTTCACTTTGCAACAGATGGAAGTGGACGTTTCAAGGGGCATGTTGTTGTTGAGTTTGCAACAGAAGAAGTGGTTCCTTACCTGGTGGTTTTATATATTTCTTTGGAACACAGTATTAATAATAATTGTGTAAAGATTACAATTTGTAAGAATTTTGGTTTACACCTTATTTAAGTATTCACCTTATTTGAGAAGAACAAAAGAGTACCAGCAACATGAAGAGAGCAATGAAGAGAGAATCTATTGTTAACTTAAGAATAGTTTCCTTAAGTATGCATTATGTGGTTTAAATGTAGGTTATAAAGAGCTAAACAACCACCTACATGAGTCGCCATTTACATCTCAATTGCAATTGGAGCACCAGCGATGGTGTGTTTACACACCATTCTCACATTACACACCATTCCCGATCCTTTGGGAAAAAAGTATAACTCTCACATTACACACCATTCCTAATCCTTTGGGAAAGAAGTATGACTTTGATGGATCAAGAACCTTAGAGTCGAACTATATACGTCAGTTGTTAATTGGGATCAAGAACCTTAGAGTCGAACTATATACGGCAGTTGTTCATTGGGATCTTAATAATATACTGCAGTTGGTAATTGAGATCGAGTGCGGGATAAAACTTCGCCTCATCAAATACGAAATTGGTAATACTAATTAAAGATATAAATTTATGTTTTATGGTTGATAATTGGGATCCTTCTGAGACGGGTGTGTGTGGGGTGGGGTGGCCCGCCCCCCATCCCGCCTCACCAAAATACGAAGTTGTGTTTTATCTGATTGGTCATAGTCTACACACCTTTACATGACCATTTATTTGCATTAATTTTTAAATAGGTCCTGGAATGGTTAAATTTATATGGAGTTTAAGATGCTATGATCTTCGAAATTTGTTCGATCATCGACGATGGGTGTAATAATATTTCAAAAGTATTTTCTTTAAGAGGATTTCTTAATCTCCAACACTTTAACAATACGTAATCGCTGAATTTGGTTCAAATTGTTAATCTACTAGATGATAATTGGTGTTTTCATTATACACTGCAATTGTTAATTGGGATCCCTTTTGAGACGGGTACGGAGTGAAGCCCCGCCTCACCAAATACGAAGTTGGTGATACTAATTAAAGATATAAATTTGTGTTTTGCACTTGATAATTGGGATCCCTTCTGAGATGGGTACGGGGCGAAGCCCCGCCTTACCAAATACGAAGTCGGTGATATTAATTAAAGAAACCATGTTATATTTTATCTGATTGGTCAGAGTCTACACACCTTTGTATGATCATTTATCTGTATTGAATATTGAATGGGTCCTGGAATGGTTAAATTTATGTGGAGTTCAAGATGCTATAATCTTCAAAATTTGTTCAATTTCACAAATGATGCGTGTAATAATTTTTCAAAAGTATTTTCTTTAAGAGAATTCCTTAATCTCCAAAATTTTAAACAGTATGTAATTGATAAATTTGGTTCAAATTGTCAATCTACTAAATGATAATTGGTGTTTTTATTATACACTGTAGTTGTTAATTGGGATCTCTTCTAAGACGGGTGCAACGCGAAGCCTCGCCTCACCAAATAGTGGCCAATTCCCATCGTACATGCCCAATGCGTAGCTAAGCGAGATAACAATTTTCTTCATATCGGCATCAAATTTGAGTATAGTAACAAGTTCCCCAGTGAAAGTTTCCAAGAAAACAACAATTTTTGTTATCAGCTAAATGAACATAAATATATTATAAACTCACCAGCATCCTCCGATTTTAATCTACTAAATGATAACATCCCTATTAAGGTGTATTAAAAAGGTACAAACAACTATCAATTTTCATAATCATTATTTGTATATTCAAAGACGAACACAAAAACTTGAAACAATAGCGAAATTCCTCATAACGAGATGAAAATCTTGGTTGGAGATATGATAAAAAATACGGCCAACTGTTAATCTTCATGAGTAAAACATTCAAAAAAGTAATACAATTATGCTCGACGCATAGTACGGGCACAAATCTAGTAGAGTTGTATAGAGGCATTTGTGGTTTTGTATTATCAATTGTATGTTTAATAGCTATTTAAGCTGGCATAATCAATAAAACTTTCGGTAAATATATCAAAATGTAACCTGGCCAGTAAAGATTGTCTATGGTCTATTCGAAATATAGCTTGTATAATCAGTAAAACTTAATACAACGGCAGACAATCATTAGAACACATTTATTCATAGTTAGTTAATTAGTTTTTACTCATTAAATGTTTTTGAATGTGTAAAGTTTTTGACCGATCTAAAAATGAATGTGTAAAGTTTTTTGGCCTTTTCTTCCCTTGATTGAGAAAACAATTTACACTAATAAATCAACATAAATGAAAATGTATATACAACTATGAGAATGGTCTGTAATTCCAAAGGTAGTTACATCCCCTTTATGTTTCACTAATTCATGTGATGGTTCGTATTTCAATCCGTGCAAAAGTTTTACATGCGATTAAAACCAGAACAACTAATTAGTCATTGATGCACGTCGGTTTTACACAATAAATTAATTTATTTATTTTTACAAAATTAACTAGTAATATAATGACAAGGAGTTTGTTGTCATAAAAAACATTGAATTTTTAGTTGTTATAAAGTAACCAAAAAGGAATTTAGATTTTAAACGAAGTAAATAAAATAAAGTAATAAAAATTTATTTCAAACAATCAGAAGAAATATGATTGAGGAATCCTTCACCGTCACTGAACTGAAATTTAATCATACAAGTTCATTTCTTGTTGAATTTATATTCTTACCAACCGTAGAATAGCAATAAGCTCTGCTATTCTCGGAATTCCTTATTTCACTGATACGAAAGTGCTCGACTACCAGATTCCATCTAACTAATCCACCAAGAATAAGCTCTCATGGTTTAAATTAGTCGAACATTTTACACTTTGTAAATTAGGTTGATCCTAGCATCAAACGTTTAGGCTCGGTACACTTATTAGTGTTATCTCTATACACAATTACTTAACAGACTCCCTCTATAAGTTCTTGCGATGTACTACTCGTGTAAAGGATTGAGTGACAATTACACATATCACACAACTCAAAACTAGTGGAAGAATATTGATAGATTGATTTAATTGATCACTTTAAATAACCCATCAATTATTCTTAGTAAATAAAAACAATAGAGATTATCAACAATAAAAATAAGAATTGAGGTAAAAAATTAAAATTTCATCATTCAAGACTTTGAAATCATCCTTAATCAAAGAAAGAGTTAGCTACACATAGCTAAAAGTATTTGAAAAAAAAAAAAAAACTAAAATCGCAAACAAGAAATATAGTCACACCAAAGAATGTTTCCAACTCTTTTTTTCTTTCTCTGTTTTTCCGTATGCCTTTAGTCACCTCGGCTGCTCTAGCCTTTATATAGGAAGAAAAACAAATCTCCCCACACGTTAAGAATTTAAGGCTTAGTTTGGTATTGATGTGAGATTTATAAAAGCGTTTTTCTGTTGTACGTTGCTGTACTATGCTGTGTAAAAAAAGCAAAAGAACGTTTGGTAAACTATAAACTAAAAGCTAGAGCTGTTTAAAAAAGTGAACAAATTTTGTTTGATAAAATATAAGCTTCAATAATTGTTGTTTTAACAAATGACAAAAACAAACATATCTTTCAAAATAGTTTCATTTTAATTTATAGATTTTTAAAAATAGTAAAACATTTATATATCACACATATATTTGGTTCTTAGTTAATATATATATATATATATATATATATATATTATATTTACTAATAATAATAATATAATTATGTAAAATAGGATGGGTCACAACTTCTGCTTTTAAAACTTTTAAAAAACTCTTCTTCCTCGGCTTTTAAAAATTTGAAAATCTTAAAAATATTTTGTAAAAAAAATAATTTATAATTTATTTACCAAACACCAATATCAAAAAAATATTACTATAAATACGTTTAAAAAAATTAAATACTAAATTTAACCTAATTATACAAGTATCTATACAAGTATCCAAAGTCATTAAGGTGGAGTTTCCAGATTTCAAAACTGATTGCTCTTGATTCGGTGCTATACTGCTATGTGAAGTATTCTAATAAATTGATACGGATCCTGATTGGTTACGGATCCTGATTGGTCTATAATTAACTAGCAACTTTGTTAACTGACGTGTCTCTTTAGGAACCGACTATGCATCCAGCTTGATTACAAGGCTCATACCGAAATCTCACTTTTATCTTTGCCGCGTGAGAATAATTCTCTCATGGAGATAAATCTCCCTGTTCCATGCTTTATTCAATCTCTTCCGTCACTCCTTGAAAGCGGCAATGTATATCTTCCCTGTTTTCTCGCCCTCATTAACCAATCTTGTACATGAGCTTCTCCATCTCTTTCCCGCCACTATCGAGCTCTTAATCTCAACAGACTCACCGTTACTCCAATCATTAACTTTCACCACGAACCAACCTCACTTCTCTGCCATAAAATCTATCAGCTTCCGTGAACCAGACATAGACTCGAGCTCAGTATTTGTTCCTGCCTTCTCCGTCACAGCCCAACTTTACTCACTAATTTTTCTCATTATCGATCACAGTCACCAGGCTCATCTCTATTAATCACCCGCGATCCCATCACAGCCACCTGCCTCTGTTCCTTATTTTAGCAACCATGTTCATCTCCACTGCTCGAACTTCACCTTTCAATCCTCACAGCGTCTCAAATTCTCAATCACCAACTCTGTTTTCATCTTTCTCAAGCCTCTCCTCTCTGACGTTACTCATTACAGACTCAATCTTCATCTTTTCATCACGTTTCTTCACTGCCAATACCTATTAATTCCCGAAACAGCAACCACCACAGAATCCATCATCTCCATCACCATTATCAACCATTGGTAACACGCATGAGTTTCATCCCTTGTACTCTCAATCAAGCTCTTGATCAATCTCTGGATTTTTTCTCGAGATATCCTTCATTCATCTTACACGAACCATCATTAATAGCGGCATAAATCTTGGATGCGTGAAAATACAGAAACCTGATACTGTTTCCCGTTGTGAAAGAAGAAGATGAAGTGCCCTTATCAATTGGCCTGGTGCCTTTAACACTATTTAAAAACTGGCAGCCCTTAGCAGAATTATTATAAGTATTCAAATACTTGACAAGCCCTTAGCAAAAACACAGGCGCCAATGGAAATTCTTATTTCAGGCTTGTTGAACTATTAGTTCTATCTAACGACATGCCTAAATTCTTGTTTTGCCCATAAATTCTTCATACGAACTCCGAATGATTTCATTCTTTCGTTGTTGGTTTTGTTTCTTCGTTCTCTACGTGATGATGATAAAAAATCCTGGAATTAAACGAGTTACACATGGTATTTGGCCCTTCTTTACTTGTAGCATATCTTTTCTTGCACAATTAAGTGTCATATTTCACTTCTTTTGGACGATTCCACATAATAAAAGATAAAACATAAAATAAAATATACAATAATTCACAAGAAACCTACCAATTACTAGCATGAAATTGACATTCTAAATATATAAAATATGCACTAATCAGTCATCCATATTACGAGAGAAAGGGAGAAGTTGAGAGAGCGGTGTTCTAGACTTACCAGTGGAGAAGCATTTGGAAAAAGAGAAAGCATATGGATAGAGTGAGGTCTTGAAGACAGGTTGCAAGAATCGTCTGGCATGGGAATCCTACCACTTGGCTTAGCTGCAACAACATCCATTATAAGTGATTGTTGTTGTGCTAGCACAGTAAGTTGCTGCTAGTGGAGGAAAACTGGTGACAAGTGTAATTTGTATAATTAAGGACATGCGTTTCTCTCTGACATTCCTGAGTTGTTGTTTACCTTACTCTTATTGGATCTGCAATAATAAAAATACTATAGCAGAAGATGTTAACGTTAATAAAATCTCTAAATTGATTTGCACACAAAGGACAGAGCCACCTTCTCAGCAAATTTTACTTTAACACAATAGTCCGCGGGTACTCCTCAAGAATGAGAGATGCTATACCCCTACATCGGAGATGTGTCCAGGATAGAACTGCCCGTTATGACTAGTATAAGCACAATACTAGTCACCCACTCAAACAAACTCAACAGTAATTGCAGAAGGGAAGTAAACATGCAAAGCGCAAAACTAAGCAGGAGGAGGGGAAAAGAAGGCAGGATAGTAGCTGCTTTTGGTATAAGTTGAAATGAAGAAATCGTTTTCATTTTATAGTCAGAAAGAAGAGAATAGCTTTAATGACTATTGAATGAAAATAAATTCAGTGCATGGAGCAAGGACATAATTTTTAAAACGGAATTAAAACGGGAAAAAATCAATTTGAAATTCAACCTTTAAGTCTATTCAAATTCCGTCGAGTCAGGCACCCCCACATTAAAGACAAAATTTAATTTAATTTTAAATTCTTTAAGGAATTAATTCAAAAAATGTTTTGTCCAAAAGGATAAGTCTTGGTTGACCCACAACCACAGCTGCACCCGCACCCGAGCTCGAGCTCGGTCCGGCCCGCCCGCCCAGCCGACCGAACGGACGGCGGCAGCGTGCGTGCTTCGGTGCGAAGCACCGCGCGTGTGTGAAATGTGTGGTTGCACCAATTAGCCCATATCCTAAGTCCTCTCCCATACACAAAAGTGTGTTAATCCCTAATGGGCCTTCCTTAGATGCAATTTTCTAAGTAATATGGAGAGGTAACATCTTTGGTTTCTCCTATGTGAGACTAAAGGTTCATTCACAAATAGTGAAAATGAGCTAGTATCCTTAGTGACCCCTTGGTCCTAATCCCATTTTCTCCAAGACAAAAAACAAAACAATTAAGCCCATTTTCTCCAACAATCCCCCATATGAATGAAAACCCGACGAAAATCAGAAATCAGAAAGCGAGAAATACCACTTAGGCAATAGGTGTCTATAAGGTCTTGAACCGTTGCTTAGTGAGAAATTACCGGAACTAGTTGATGGACAGTGAACGCGATGTCTTAAACTTCCATCGCTTGGTGTAGTTCATCAATAACTTCCAAGCAGTGAACTGTCAAGTTCGTGTAGTTGTGTCCATTTTGGCCCTAGACGTATCCCGTTTCTCAGAATGCTCTAGATAATCAGCTCAATTCTCATATGAAGCGGTCCACTTCCACATTCAGATAGGTGAGTTCCATCAAGAGTTTTTACTGCTACACCCCACTTCAATCTTAATTGAAACTATAAAACTCATTAAGACTTAATAAAAAATCATCCTTCACATGCAGTCACACTATCACGTCTACACCATAGGGAAGGGACAGAGTTATCTGATAGTGTTTCCTTTAACCCACCACAAATTAGTTGTCTCATTCAAAATCTTGATCTTGGGATCTCCAGTCAGCAAGGTTGAGTATCCTTCATGGTAAGTTTATTTTATGAGCTCAAGCCCCATCCCCCACGATGCATTACTAACTATCTCCTTGGACAAACCTTTCGTCAAAGGGTCCGCGATATTCTCCTTAGACCTCACAAAGTCAACAAAATAACGCCAGTTGAGATTAGTTGTTTCAGGGAATTATGTCTTCTACGAATGTGTATAGACTTCCCATTATAGTTGCTGTATTTAGCTTTAGCTATTGCATCTTGACTATCACAATGTATAGATATAGCTGGCACAGGCCTATGCCAGAGAGGAATGTCTTCTAAAAAGCATCTTATCCAAGCGGCTTCCTCTCCTGCTTTATCTAACGCAATAAACTATGATTCCATAGTGGATCGAGCTATACATGTCTGTTTGGAACTCTTCCAAGATACAGACCCACATGCTAGAGTGAAAACATATCCACTCGTAGACTTAGACTCCTCTGAGTCTGATATCCAGTTTGCATCACAAAATCCTTCAAGGACTGCAGGGTATCTCTCATAATTTAAACAAAAGTTCAAAGTGTACTTCAAGTACCTCAGCACTCTAATAAGTGCATCCCAATGCTCCTGCACCGGATTACAGGTATACCTACTCAACCTACTCACATCATAAGCAATGTCCGGTCTCGTACAATTACATCAAATACATCAGACTTCCTATAACACGTGAGGTCAAGTTGTGAAACTCCATTACCCTTATTCTTTTTGAGTCTACAAGAAGGATCAAACGGAGTACAAGCAGGTTTACAGTTAAGCTAATTATATTTTTTAAGCACAGGTTCAACATAATGAGATTGACTAAGACTCTATCCATTAGAATTTCTTTTAATCTTTATCCCTAAGATCTCATCAGCGAGGCCTAGGTCTATCATGTCAAAGTTCTCATTTAGCATGTTTTTTGTATAATTAATTACATCCATGTTTGTACCAAGTATAAACATATCATCAACATACAAGCATACAATCACACAGGCATCATCACAAGTTTAGTATAAACACACTTGTCAGATTCATTGATTTTAAAACCACTAGAAATCATTAATGATCAAATTTTTCATGCCACTGTTTAGGTGCTTGTTTCAAACCATACAAAGATTTTTTCAGTTTGCAAACTTTGTTTTCACAACCTTTCACCACAAATCCCTCAGGTTGGTCCATGTAAATATCTTCATTTAATTTACCATTTAGAAAAGCTGTCTTTACATCCATTTGATGTATCTCTAAGTTATGAATGGCAGCAATAACAATTAACATTCTAATGGAAGTAATTCTCGTAACAGGTGAATAAGTATCAAAGAAATCTACACATTCTTTTTGTTTATAGCCTTTAGCTACTAATCTAGCTTTGTATTTTTCCACAGTTCCATCTACCTTACGTTTCCTTTTGAAGATCCATTTACAACCTATGGGTTTACACATTAGAGGTAAATCTACAATCTCCCACGTACCATTATGTATAATGGAATCCATTTCACTAATGACAGATTCTTTCCACCATAGAGATTCAGAAGAAGTCATGGCTTCTCTATAAGTCTGTGGATCAAGATCAGCTAAGCATGTTATGAAGTCTGTCCCAAAAGTTTTTTCAGTTCTAAGTCTTTTACCTCTTCTAGGCTCAAATTCAACTTCACCTTCCTCTAAAGGTAATGTCTGACTGGTCGAAGGGACATCTAGGGGATCAACACATATCATGCGAGAATCATATTTCAATGGAAAAATATTTTTAAAAAATACAACATCCCTAGATTCCATAATAGTATTCACACCAATTTCAGAAATTTCAGAACTTACAACCATAAATCTATATGCAGTAGTATGCTCAAGATACCCTATGAAGACACAGTCAACAGTTTTGGGTCCTATCTTGGTTCTCTTAGGTGGAGGAATGAAAACCTTATCCAAACACCCCATACTTTAAAGTATGCATAAGAAGGTTGTCTACCTTTCCATAACTCATATGGAGTTTTTATGATCCTTTAAAGGGTACTATGTTCAAGACATAACAAGCTGAGAGGACGACCCCCCCTACAAGTTTGCAGGTAATCCTGAACTAATTAACATGGCATTCATCATCTCCTTAAGGGTTCGGTTCTTCCGTTCAGCCACACCATTAGATTGTGGTGAATAAGGAGGGGTTATTTCGTGTATAATGCCATGTTCTATGCAAAAATCTCCTGTAGGAATTAAATACTCACCACCACGGTCAGACCTAACAGTTTTGATGGTAGCACTCATTTGGTTTTCAACTTCTAGTTTATACATCTTAAATACTTCTAAGGCATCATCCTTTCCTGTTAGCAAATATATGTGACAATATCTCATATAATCAACTACAAAAGTGACAAACCATTTCTTACTTCCTTTAGTTTGAACTGATTTCATGTCAACTAGGTCTGAATGAATTAATTTTAAGGGTTTAGAATTTCTTTGAACATTTTTTCTAAAAAGTTTTTTAGCATATTTTGATTCTACACATACTTCACATTTATCTTCATTTTCCAAACTAAATTTGGGTATGCATCCTATGCTAGCCAGTTTATGCAGTGACTTATAATTTACATGTCCAAGTCTATCATGCAAAATATTTAATGAAACACAAACATAAGCAGGAGAATCAAGTTTATTCATTTCATCAGAGGTTACATTAAGTTTGTAGAGACCCTAACCCTTACCTACATAATCCTTACCCTTAGTGACAACAACTTTCTCAGATTCAAAAACAAGTTTAAAACCCTTATCATCTAAAACACCACAAGAAACAAGATTTTTGCAGATGTCCTGAACATGAAGAACTTCATTCAATGTGAGAGTCTTGCCAGAAGTGAGCTTTAGCCCAACTTTGCCTTTTTCTGCAACCTGTGCTGCAGATGAGTTACCTATGTAGAGTTTTCCCCTTCCCCTACCTTCTGATAGGAGGTGAACATATCTCTGTTTCCACAAAACATGCTTGGTAGCACCAAAGTCTAACACCAGTCTCTCACATTGGTTACCAAATTAACTTCATACACCATACCAGAAAAATCGTTCTTGTTGTTTTCAACCAAATTAGCATTATTTTTTTTTATTATTAAAGTCCTTACGTTTTCTACAGTGAATTGCCATATGGCCAGGAGTTCCACAAACATAACAAGCACCTTTAATTTTACCAAGGCCAGATTTGGGTTTCTGAAATATACCTTTGTTGTGATGACTGGGATTAGGGTTGCTTTTGCTGCTCTCGACTTTTTCAGTATTGGAAGACTTGTGTTCAATTATATGAGCCTTGTTGGACATGTCTCTTTTAGAAGATACGTTCTTGTCTTTGGAACACAATAATTCTTCCACTTGAATCTTCTTACCAAATCAACCATACTAAATTCACCAGTTTCATGTCTCAATCTACGTTTGTATTCGGACCATGAAGACGGTAATTTCTCAATCACAGCAGACACTTGAAAAGTTTCATCTATCACCATGCCTTCATCAAGAATTTTATTGATAATACGCTGAAGTTCAAGGAATTGATCAACCACAGATTGTCATTAGACATTTTGTATTCCAAGAACCTAGCTACCAAGAATTTCTTGCTTCCAGCAGTTTCAGCTTGGTATTTTGCCTCTAAAGCAGCCTATAAATCAAAAGCAGAAAAATTGTCTTTTGCATTATAAAAATCATACAGTGCATCTTCTAAAAAATCCAGAATATGATTTTTAGCCATATGATTCTGCCTAATCCAACTTTCCAACTCCCTTTCATTTTCAGCATCATTCAAACCCTAATCAAAATATTTCAGAACAAGTTCATCTAACATATGAAAACTCAGAAAAAACAGCATCTTTGATTGCCATCTTTTGAAATTCTTCCCACTGAATTTTTCTGGTCTGTCAACATCATTTTTACCCATTGTTACAGATGAAGTATATTGTGTTAAGATTGTTGGATCTACAACAATGAAAATACTAAAACAGAAGATGTTAACGTTAATAAAATCTCTGAATTGATTTGCACACAAAGGACAGAGCCACCTGCTCAGCAAATTGTCCTTAACACAATAGTCTGTGGGTACTCCTCAAGAATGAAAGATGCTATGCCCCCACAGCGGAGATGTGTCCAGGATAGAACTGCCCGTTATGACTAGTATAAACACAATACTAGTCACCCACTCAAACAAACTCAACAACAATTGCTGAAGGGAAGTAAACATGCAAAGCACAAAACAAAGCAGGAAGAGGGGAAAAGAAGGCAGGATAGTAGCTGCTTCTGGTGTAAGTTGAAATGAAGAAATCGTTTTTCTTTTATAGACAACAAGAAGAGAATAACTTTAATGGCTATTGAATGAAAATAAATTCAGTGTATGGAGCACGGACAAAATTTTTAAAACGGAATTAAAACGGGCAAAAATCAATTTCAAATTCAACCTTTAAGTCTATTCAAATTCCGCCGGGTCAGGCGCCCCCCACATTAAAGACAAAATTTAAAAATTCTTTAAGGAATTAATTTAAAAAATGTTTTGTCCAAGGGGCCTCCCTTAGATGAAAATTTCTAAGTAATATGGAGAGGTAACATCTTTAGTTTCTCCTATGTGCGACTAAAGATTCATTCATAAATAGTAAAAATTAGCTAGTTTCCTTAGTGACTCCTTAGTCCTAAGCCCATTTTCTCCAAGACAAAAAAAATATGATTAAACCTATTTTCTCCAATAATTTTCAGTATATTTACCCAAATAGTTAGAGGTCTCAAACTTCACTCGAACGGAAAGTTAATTTAAACCCAAATAAATCACATTTGGACCAGACTAAACTAAAATGAATGCGAGGGTGAGCTGTTACTTCCCCGTGAGTTTTTTAATGACTTGATGCATCATTGCACAACTCCGTATCTGTTTTCCTGGATCGAATTTCAGGTAAGAAAAATCATTGTTAATTATTTAATTGTACTGCAACTAGTATGAACCTGTGAAAAGTATGATTCAACAAAGACAAAAATGAATCAAGTAAGAAAAATAAACAATTATATAAGATAAATATTTCAATGAACAATAGTCATCTTACATATTGTATATTGGTCTTGAATCGACGAGGTGCGATACATCTAGACAATGATTATATCGGATTTTATTATCGATATACAATTAATTTTATATTTTTAAAATTTATAGGTTTATATGTATGATATTACTCAAAATTTTAATAGAAGGTATCTATATTATAAAATCATCAGCTGAACTGGTTTTATTTGATAACCTAACATCCCCAAACATTATATGTGAAAAAAAATTAAAAATAAAAAGATATATTTTTTTTTTATTAATAAATACATTTCAATCCTTATCGATATTCTCGTTTCGATACGATCGATATAATCGAAATATTTACGTATCGTCGATATTTTACGTATCGTCTAGAATAAAGGCCGATACCCGAAAAATTATAATATTATCGGCCGGTAAGACCAACATTAACTACATTGGTCTTTCCATATATACATAACCAAGTGAGATTATAATGGAAGCAATTTAACTAGAAGTTGGAGTTAGTATTTTTTTCCCAGGTGGAATTAGGAATCACAAATAAGATTAATGAAACAAATAATAACAATTTAATTGGATATAATCAATTTTTGAATTCTTATCGCATTTATTAAGAAAATTTAGGCATTTTTCTACCCAAGCTAAAATAGGTTTATTAAGCTTTTTACGTTTCTTGAGTTGTTCTTGTTAGACTTTCTATGGTTTACGCAACAAATCCCTATTAGTTTACATTAATTTTTGATTAGTTTAAGATAATCCGGTTCAGTTATAATGTAGATTATGGTATGATTTAATGTTATAATCATATATGCCATCTTGTTTATGGTTAAACCAATCATCCGGTGAGCTGTCATGTATGATGTCCCATGAAAATATAAGATGTCTATCTAACTCATAAGGTTGGGGAGATATGTAACTAGCATGGTATGGAATCTTTTTTAGCCTCATATATATATAGAGAAAATCATTATTTGTCCATTATTGAAATATGAGGAAATAAAAGTAGAATCCCATGTCAACTACTTAATTTATTTTTTATTACAATCTATTTTGTTTTATTGTGTATGATGTTGTTTTTCAGTTGTAACCTGAATTGATTGTATTTCATATAGTGCTGAGACGCTTACTTGAGGGGATTGGAGCCATGACACTTCCCAAAGATCGGAATTGGGGCCAAGACGTTTCCTCAAAGATCGGTCCTAGGGCTGAGACGTGTTCTCTAGGAACGGAGCTAGGATGAGACGCTTTTTTGAGGGATAATGTTAGGTTATCGACGCGCCTCAGAGAGACGGTGCTGTGGATAGACGTGAGAGATGACCGTTTGGATGTTATCTCCATTGTGTATATAGTAGTATATTGATGTTGTTCAAATAAGAATTTGAGTATTAACGTGCATTCGGAACAAGTTCAAAGAATTCAGTCGTAGAAGTTATGCGACTTGAGACTACGAGATACAGTGCCTGTAGCTATTTTTGAGAACAAAATTCTAATTCCCTTGCAGAATATGTGTAGAAATACAGAATTCATATTTTGATATGAAGTCAGAAATATGCACGAATACTTTTATATTTCTACTGTTGGATAGAAGAAAATTTTACGATTTTTACCCTTGATAAAAATACACAATCAACACCTAGAAAAAAAAGACACATGTATTAAATTTCAAAGTATTTCACTATAATAAATAGAGATATCAATAAAATAGCACATGTGCTATCCCAATTCGCAATTAATTAACAAAAATGTAACAAGGTCTACTCATGACCTTCCTTCTTGTAACTGGCTAAAACTGGCTACCTAGACTATAATTGTACATGTACCAAACAGAACCTAAAAGATCTTGACGTTTTTGAGGGCTACTCAAAACTAATTTGGGACGACTAATTTAAACCCATCCCATAGATATGGCTATGGGATAGCCTAATCTAAAAAATACCTTTAAACCTTTTTACTAATCTAAAAAAATAATATTTTTTTTTAATTTTTTTTTTAATATTTTTTTTTTCATTTTTCTTTTTACTTTTTTTTGATAACTTTTTATTAAAATCATTGTATAATCGGTAGTTTTGATAATTTCGATTACTACCGATTATTCAATAAGCCCAAATGGAATTTTTCTATTATCATAATCGGTAGTTTCAGAAAATTAGTTATCTACCGATTATGAATTTTTTCAATTTGATAATATTGTTGAAAATGTTGGAAATTTAATAATTTTTTCGATTTTCAATTTGCGGCAACATATACAATCGGTATTACGAAACCTTACGTCAAGATGTTATAGTCGGAATTGTTGATCCAGAAACTTTATGGGGGAGGATCCACACACATTTTGGTGAGGAATATGGAAATTCAACCCAAAGAGTTGTTGTACAAATTTATGATAGATACCAAGTTATTCGAAAGGGAATAGCTGATTATGTATCTATACAACAACGGATCTTTAACCACACCCATTTAGGATTATCGATCCAACATTTGTAATTATGTAATACCATTAGAAAAGTTATCTCCTCTATAATTAACAACAATGTCAAATAACGCATTATTTAACTGTTTCGTCCGCTTGTGTAGGAGGAAATCACTAAAATACACTACTCTCAGGAAATGGGGGAAGAATTCATATTTGTAGCAAGCTACGAGTTCATGAAGTCCAAAATGTAATCGGAATTAACTCCTAATTTTTCAATTGAAGTTAAAGTTTAATCTATTTTTTTTTTAGAGTTTGAATTTTTATTTATGCTAGTGACCTAATAATAGCGCCTGAATCGTCGTCAACGGAAGAACACCTTATGCTAGTACAATACTTTTAGTAAATCAAAAATGACATACATGAAAGGGAGAGAAAAATAAACTACCGATACAGAAAAATCAAGTAAGAAATAAACCTATAAGTGAAACCGTAAGGCTTAGCTTGTCGGACGACGTTGATGACGTTCTGGCCTACTAGATAAAAAGATCAACACAAAAGGATTGAATTCATCCATTACCCTTAAGATCTCAAAATGAGGTATATACCGAAAATCACTTCGTTTCCATCTTGTCCATTCCTCTAGTGATCGGGCAACAACTTCATCATCAGTTTCATTCCTAAGACGAAATTCATTGACCCGAGCAGTTAAAGAAGAAAATTCTAATACTTCCTTAGTAATTTTCACATATCGAAAAAAAAGGCCTGCTATGTTCCGGTTGTTGGGATTACCGGTTTCATCGCAGAAGTTTGCATGTGTGTGTTCCAACCATTGCATGGTCATACAACCATTGATATCACGTTCCTGACCCCTTGCTGGATAATGTAATACTATGTTTCGACATATGGATAAATCTTCATCTAAAGTAAAATTGCTTGCATTAAGGGTAAAATTTTCGTACCCAGACATTGAAAACTAAAATGTGGGAATAATGAAATGAGGAAGGTAGCTATTGAATTTTATTTATAGTGGTCTCAAATACAAAATATAGCCGTTATGCAAGAAAAAAAAACGGTAATATAACGGTAACATAACGGTAATAAAACGGTCATAAAACGGTCATTTAAATTTCGTAATGTGCTGTAAAATTATCATACTACATAAATGGCCTAGTAAAAAAAAATAACATTTCATTTAACCGTAAATCAACAATAAAAATAACCAAACAAGTTCTTTTTAAATCCAATCCAAATTTTAAAAATGTTTTTTTAACCGGAGTTCGATCTTGGTGGAATAAATGGCGGGAAAGATGGTATGACGTTCTGCGTTGGGCGAACTGTTGATGAAGAACCAGGAGGTGGTGTCGTGGAATATGAGGCAAAACCTAAGGGTTGTTCTTGACGGAATTGGCTTAGCTGTCTGGTCAACAACGAAACTTGATCTTGTAGGAGGAGGTTTTCAGCGGCTGACTGAGTTCGAATAGTGTTCAACTCAACTTCCTTATCTATGATGTAATCCATCCTATCCTTAGTTTCAGATAAGGTAAAATCCCGCAACTCTTGTGTAAAATCAGCAAAGTCTTGCACTAAATCATAAGCCGCCACCTTGGATGGAAAAAAAATAAGAATAAGCATTAGAAACACAACATTTCTTAAACCGTAATAAATTTCTCCACGACTTTGTTGAATACTTACATATGATAGTTGTTGGGGAGGAGGAATGGGTACATGATCACGGCGCCGTGGGATGTTGTGTTTGATACGGTCACCCGCATATCCATACGTTTCAACCTCCCAATCAACTTCCGTCACATATTTGTAGAGGTTGGTAACATGTCGCCAATATTCATAATAAACCTCGTATTGCACGACACGTACGTATTCACCTACAATTGCCGTGAGCTCTGGCTGTCATGTCTTCAATCTCATCGTCACCGAAGTTGGAAATGCAACTAGGGGGGTTTGCCGGAATACCCCAAGTTGGGTTGTTCTGCCTCCAACAACGGTCTCCAAGATACATATTGTGCTTTATCCAATAAAATGACAATAAATAAATACCAACCATGTCACAACAGTATGAGTTGGAAAATTTAGGATTGTAAGAGAAAAGAACTAGAGAACTTACAGTTCCGAGCCAGGAGAATCTAACCCGTTGGGCAGAAAGTTCTATTGCCTTGCAACCAATTTCTTCTGGTATAACTGCAGTAAGCCATGGTTGCCAAGTCACGGACTCGGCAGATAACTGATTTAGTTCAGTCCTTGACTTCACGATATCAACACCCTTCTTTCGGGGGACGAACCACCTACGACATCTGGGCCATTCATGTTCACTTTCAGCCGTAGTCTTGTTTGGACGAAATATCCCAAGGTATTTGTATCCCCAAAACTACAACATAAATAAATTGCAAATGATTTAACTACATACCAACTAAATTGTAAGAAAATTTAATTCATTTAACGTTAAATAAATTACCTCCAAAATTTGGAATGAGTCGGATACTGATTTCTGTCCCCTAGAAGCCGTGGCGAGACCCGAATACAATTTTGAGAATGCAGGACCACCCCAGTCGTACTGATCAACTTCATTTAGATTTTCAAAAGCAGCCAACCATCCTGCATCAATGTATGTTTTTGCATTTTGGAAAAAGAAATTCCCCAGAACATACATATAGAACGCCCTCGCAACTCTATCAGCAAGACACTATCATCGTTCGCCGCGTGCAATTTAGCGATATCAAAATAGGTGGTCAAAAACTTGAGAGTTATTGCATCTGAAATCCATTGTTGTAGAACACCTTCTATTTTGCATACCGCATTATCTTTCAGTTCAGGAAAGATATTCGCACGAACATATTCAAATTTAAACTTTTGTGGCTCATAAGGAACTGATCTCCCGACACCGATACTAAGCCCGGTCAACATAACCCAATCGAGAGGAGTGAGCCCAAGCTCCCCAAAAGAAAAATGAAATGTGTTGGTAGTATCCCAAAACCGCTCGATTATAAAATCGATTAGAGCGTGAGATGAATCTACTACAGGTAGGGATAGTAATCTTCCCCAACCTCCCCTTTCTATTATATATTGGACCCTATTAGACTCCTGAGTAATTCTCTTGTAGACCTGTAGAACTGATTTAAGAGAACCACGATGGTCAAACCTGAAGTTGGCGTCAGAGGAATATGTAATATTTGTAGAAACATGTTCCTCCATATCTTCGACAACGGTGTAATGTTCCAACCCCGGAACATCTACCGACTCGGGGACTATGGACTGTGCTTCAGAATCCTCTGTGATTTTAGCTTTTTTGCTGGTTTTCTTTCTGCCAACTCATCTCGAAACAACATTGCTAGACATCTGCCGAAACAAATAATAGAACATTGTCAATAAACTGAGTGAAACCACAATGCATAAACACTTAAAATTAATTGAAAAACACCTAAACAAGTAGGGAAAACAAAATTTTCATACATATTTGTACAAACAATTATACATCAAACATTCTAAAAATACATACATCATTATCAAAATACAACAATCACACCCATTATAACCAATCTAATTCAAATTACACAATTGCAAATAATTCCATACACATTTGTTTTTAAATTAAATCAAAATTAAATCAAAATTAAATCAAAATTAATTTGTTTCTACACAACATAATACATTCAACCAAAAATTAAACATAAACCCACTAAAATTAAGCTACAACAATTTCGTATTGTATGTTCAATTTAACAAATAACAACAAATTTTAAAACCTAATTCATAACATGTACATAAACCCTAAATAAATTCCCAATTTTATAATTATAACAAAAATTCATATTTCAATAATGGGTTTATAATATACTAATTAAACAACATCTACAACCAATTTAACAAACTAATCATCTAAATTATATACGAAATTAAAACAATTGAATTTAAATTTTTTTAGGGGAGAAGATATACCTTGATTTCGCTTGGAATATGTTTGAGCAAAATATGAAAATGGAAACGAGGTATTGGGTGATCGTCAAATGATAGAGTTGTTGGCAAAATGGGGTTCTTGGAGTGTTTCGGCTGGGAGTGGTAAGAGGCGAGAGGAAGGCAACATGAGGCGAGAAGAAGATGAAGAATAGAAATGGAAATTTTAGGGTTAAAAACAGTGAAATACACAGGCGATGGGTTGGAATCTCGCCTCCCCCAACTGGACGACACCACACCATCCCGCCCGTCTATTTCCCACACAAGTGCCTCGCACGTGCAATAGGTGACACTATACTCTCTCGCCCGGATCATTTTTTCACACGGCTATTTCGTACATTTCATAGACGGGATTAAGGCACAACACTTGAACAAGCGAAATATTCAGATGCCGCTTGGAGAGTGGACGAGCTTCTAGGATCGAGCCTGTAGGTTAGTTTTGCAGTCGGGAGATCAAAATCTCGCTTGTACCAGGTGCGGTGTTAATGGCTCGTCCGTTTTTCCGAACGATAGGATAGTAACTCGCTTACCCCCAAACGACAGTTTACTGCCTCGCTTGATCATCCCCCGCTGTTTTTACCCCGGATCAAAGATCAAATTTTTTGATCTTTGATCGATGGGTATAGTCGACCCATTGTGGATGCCCTGAGACGTGTTCTCTAGGAACGGAGCTAGGATGAGACGCTTCTTTGAGGGATAATGTTAGGTTATCGACGCGCCCCAGAGAGACGGTGCTATGGATAGACGTGAGAGATGACCGTTTGGATGTTATCTCCATTGTGTATATAGTAGTATATTGATGTTGTTCAAATAAGAATTTGAGTATTAACGTGCATTCGGAACAAGTTCAAAGAATTCAGTCGTAGAAGTTATGCGACTTGAGACTACGAGATAGAGTGCCTGTAGCTATTTTTGAGAACAAAATTCTAATTCCCTTGCAGAATATGTGTAGAAACACAAAATTCATATTTTTATATGAAGTCAGAAATATGCACGAATACTTTTATATATATGAACACGATTATGCATGTTCAAAATGTTGGAAATTTGATAATTTTTTCGATTTTCAATTTGGGGCAACATACATAATCGGTAGTTTAAAAAAAATTTAGACTACCGATTATGCATAAACAACATTAATCGGTACTTAACCATGTTCCCTCAAATTAGTTATCTATCGATTATTTATTTTAATTTTTTTTAACAAAAAATTATTTTTTTAAATTGAAAAAAGAATAGATTTTATTAAAAAAAAAATTTGAAACAAATTTGATTTTTTTTTTTTTTTTGAAATTAGTAATTAATTATTTATAAATTAACTAATTTAATTAATTTTTAACATTAATTAAATAAGGACAGATTAGCCATTAAAAAAGTATATGGATAAGGGATGTGCTGATTTTACTTTATATTGACCTTATTTTGTTTTATTAGTCGCCCAAATTAATTTTTAGTAGTCCTCAAAAACACTAGATAAAAGATAGTGTTATGGTCCCAATCCACGATTTCCATGAAAATATTAGGAGACCGTAGTTCTATTGTTCCAAAGTTTCTTACAACTATCCCTATGCAAGGGATGTTCTTCCATACGTTGGCTTCCAATTCTAAGCATCAAGTGAATTACCATCAGCTTCGACAACTTTTGGAATTTGTAAGTCACTTGACACTACACCTATGTAGTTAATTTCGGCCGAAATTTCGTCGAAATTTCGGATTTCGGGGTGAAACAAAGACGAAATCCGAAATTTCGGCCAACGATATTTGACCGAAATATCGGTCGATATAGACGATTTTTTTTTTTTTTGAAAAATCAAATTTAAAAAAAAAGTTTAAAAAAAATTAATTTTTCTTTTAAAAAAAAAATCCTTGTTTTAGGGTTTCAATTATTACTCATATTTTTTATGATATTTTAGAATTATATATGGATATGATAATATCTATAATTAATCTAATGATTTCGATTAGAATTGTAATATCCTTGTTTAATTAGCATTTTAGACGATGAACTTTGAAGTTGTTCTTGTTTTTCTTATGTTTCCAGCTTGAACTTTGTATGAAATCTATGGATCTATATATTTTAGATGATTACTGGTTTTTCTTTCTAAACTTTGTGAAAAAACGTTTGTTATAACGTGTTAAAATATATTTATAATTATAAAATGTGAACTAGTATTTTTTCATAAAATTATAGGTATAAAATATATGGACCGATATTTCACCGATATTTAAACAAAAATTTCCACAATATACCGGCGTACCAGTATATCACCCTCAACCGGTACGAACCGAAATCCGATATGTAACAACCTTGCACTACACTATCCAACTATTCCTTTAAGAAGTTGTTGGAGAGTTATTGCCGTTTATACGATCCTGAGATAAAAATCCAAGTGATTCGCTACTCGAACGCCAAGTGAGTCTTTTTGAAGATTTTCCGTAAGACCTGACTTCCATTCACAAGTATGACTAGACAACAGTGTTAAAGGATCAATTTTTCAATCCCATAACACTAGCTCCCCTATCTCTAAATTTGTAGAGAATCTAAGGGAGAATCCTTGGGATGGAACTTATGGGACTCTTGGAAATTAATGAAGATGAAGCAACTTTCCAATGGGCAACAGAGTTAAGGGAGAATCCTTGGGATGGAACTTATGGGACTCTTGGAGATTAATGAAGATGAAGCAACTTTCCAATGGCAACAGAGCTGAGCTGTCATCGCATTGAATGTCAAAACTACTCCATTCTATTCTCCTGATACTGACTGGGATTTATATTAAGGCAAAAGGGGAGAGATTTAAGAACATTAGCCACTTCATAGACCCAAAAGACTTTAGTTAAATTTAAAGAAGTTTCCTTTAATCTAGTCAATAGACAGACAATTTATTTGCGGTAAACATCTCAACTATTTGTAATAGATCGATAATTAACAACATACGAATATATATATTTGGTTGAAGTTCGATACCAAGTACTCATCATACTGGAGAGAGAAGAAGTCGTACAATGAAGTCTACCGGAGCTGATCTCACCGCCAAAAAGCATCACCAACTCAACAACATCATCACCTCTAATTCAACGAAAGCAACGGGAGACAAAAGGAGAAGAATGGAAGATCATTTCGAACAAGAGAAAAAGAAGAGATTCAAATGCCAATCTCTCTCAAAGTAAGTCCCTTCTTAAGGTTTCTATTGAAACGAAATCCTTTAGTATCGAAAGTGGTTGGGGTTCCAAAAAGGGCTGGTTTCTTCTTCGAGAGCTTAAAGGTTCCATATTCTCATCCATGTGGATTAGTGCAAAAGGTATTTCTTGGGTGACTTCTCTTCTAAGACCTGCTGTGAACTCTCCTTGGATCAAAGCTGGGCAATGGAAATTTCTTGAGCCTAATGAATGGCTCATAGCTTTTTAGAGTCAAGAACAAAAGTGGAGAATTTTTTAAGCTTCTTGGACCTAATAAAAATGGGGAAGCATTGAAATTTTGATGCCTTCTTGTTTCAAAGGTCAATGATGGAAAAATATTCTAGAAATCTTAACAATAGCTCCCATCAATGCTTCTCCATCATCCAATGGTTCGACTACCGCTTCAACTTGTCCCTCTCCATTGAGATTCCAGAAAAAAAGTGTTTGCACCTGTGCGAACCACATCTATTGAAACTACTATTGACTCCTTCAACTGGAACCAAATGGTAGTTATGGAAATTCGGCCTCAACTTTGTTCTTGGGAAGGAGTTGTAGATCTTCTTTTTAGGGAACTAATGGTCTCTAATGAGATTACTATCCATCCGCTCTCGGAGTCTAAAGCCTCTTTTCGAGTTTCAAATAATCTTGAAAGAGAAAACTTATTTGGATTACAAACATGGAAATATCTAACATTGAAGTGAGATTCTCGCCATGGAACTCATCAATCAATCTTATTCCTTCCCATGAGATTGAGCAACTAAATGCTAAATGGATTTTACTGGTAAGTGTTCCCTTCTCCTTATGAAACGCTAAAACCTTCGAATCCTTAGGTGCTAAATGTGGGGGTCTTCTCAAAGTTGCTTCTGCAACGAAATTTGGATGGGATTTATCTGCCATAAAAATCAAAGTTAAAGGTCCTATTTTAATTGAAAAGTCTTCTATTTTCATTGATTACAAACCGAGACCTTTTACTGCTATAGCATCTATTGCCTCGATTCAAGCTGACGAGATAGATAATCCTAGTTGGAGATCTAGGGAAAATTCTTTTATCAGAGCTGTCATCGGATATTCGCCTTTTGTCACAAATCGTGGCAAGGTTTCCTCACAGTTACCTTTACATCAAGTTTCGGATCAGTCCAGTTCACGGGCTTTTTCTCACTCTGATAGTTTTGCTGAAAAGCCATGTGGAAATTTAGAGAAAGTAATTAAAGTACAATCAACTGTTCAGAATGGTAAGCAAACTCAAACTGCCACGTACCAACCTCGGATTCCCTCAAACGTTCGAATTTTATCAAGGCACCAGTTTTCATGTTTGGAGACACCAGTTAATTCCGAGGGAAGTCACTCGTCTACTGATAGTCCTATGCTTATTCAAAAATCTCAGTTGGATCAAGATCAGGCTCAGCCCATTTCTAATAATGGTTGGGCTCAATCTAAGAAGTCTGGCTTTTCCCCTCGAGATTTATTACTTCTACAGATCTCATTATCGGTCTATTCTTGAATCTGTATCGTTATAAGATGATGTTTTAGGCAATGCATCTATTCCATCAATCCATATAACAACTCAACATCGGAGGAGCTTTCTGATATTGCTTTGAGACAAGCTGAACTTCTCTTAAGGGATGCTACTGGATCTATGGACAGTGAGGATGATGTAAACCTCAATGATGATTTGGATGATTTACAGGAGGTTAACTCCTTTAATGTTCAAGCCTCCATGGATTTGGGTTTTGCGGTTGCAGTCACAACCAAAGGGGGTCAAAACAACCGGAAAGGGGAAGGTTTAGTTGATGTTGCACGAGTGGGTTCTTCTTATCCAGTCTTCCCAACCTTTGTTGGATACACAAGATATCAATACTCAACTTGTTAACCCTGAATTCTTTGCAGCTGCACTTACAGATAAAGAGAAGGAAAAAGTTGTCATCAAATATTTAAAAGACAGTTTCTCTTCGGCCATCAATTTAATCAAACAAGTAAGTGAGGTACAAGGTACGGGGTATTCCGATAATGAGAATGATCTAATTAGGAATTTAATGGAGACTGCTTCCAGAAACCATAGGGCATTCGAGTTCGACTGCAAGGAAAATCCTAATAATGTTATATGTTAAAAGTATTAAAG
>JAJJMC010025232.1:3274827-3319668 GCA_023531435.1 Papaver californicum | reverse complement strand
CTTCCTTCCTACTATGACTCTATTGTTAAGCAAATTTGGGGATCTGGTCTAATGGAATGGCGTGCTCTAGATTCAATGGGAAAATCCGGAGGAATTTTGGTAATTTGGAATCCAAAGTCTCACTAAGAGCATTCACAGTGGGACGACTAGATCAAAAGACTAAAGAATAAAAATTTTGCTCTTTACTCCGCCTGAAACGCAACGAAGAGGGATTAAAATTTGATCGGGCGGCTGTGTAAGCTAGCGCCTGGCATTGGGCGCACGACTAGGTATACGTCTGTTGAAATTTAGTTTTACGGACGTATGCCTGTGAAAACGCTTGGGTGGGGCGGACGCTTGATGAACGCTCGGTGGGAGACGTTACCCAAAAAAACGTCTGATGATAGACGCACGCCTAGCGGCACGCCCCAGAAACAAGCGCTCTCTTAGCCGAACGCATGATGGGGCGTTATCCTAGCCACACGCCCGATCACTTTTCTACACGTGCAGTTTGTTCGTGTTTCAAATAACACAGGCGCATGCTTAGACATAAGCTTGAATCATCAGACGCTTCCCTAGCCAAACACACGTCTCACCAGGCGGAGAGCTGGGTGAATGCCTGATGGGGCGGACCAATATATGTTCGCATAACTCTCTTCTCCTCTCCATACTTTCATTTTTCTCCTGAACACTTCCAACAGAACAGACAGACGCAATCCACTGAAGCGCCTACCACACCACTTGCTAAACCAAATTCTCTCTCCAAATCAAGCTCAACCTTTTTTCAAATTTGCAAAAGATTGGAAGATTTGATACCAACTAATCTAAGTTAGGATTACTTTAAATCAAGGTAACAAACTCAAACTTTGATATAAATTTTAATGAATTTCATAGGTTTAGATTATGATTTATTGTAATGTTTTGTTAATTAAATTTCTATATATATGTTTAAAGATTAAACATATGATTATGAAATATACATATTAGGTTTTAGAAATTGTAATTTTAGTATTGGGTATAATTCTAGGGTTTATGGAAGTTGTAAATTGGGTATAAAAAATTGATGAGAATTTGTTGAATTAAAGTGAGAATTGATTAAATTGTTGGTTAATTTGAGTTGGGTTGTGGTTAATTTTATGATTAATTGATTTGATATGATTGTTTATAAAATTTGGGAATTATGAATGTTTATGTTTTATAATGAATGTTAATGGAATTATGATGAATTTTTGTAAAATTGATGATTTGATTAGGATGATTTTGTAATTTGGATGATTTATGAATATCATTCATCATGTGTTTATCTAATTAGAGAATTACTTTTGTAATGATGAAATTAGTATTTTTGTTGATTTATGGATTAATGTAGAGTTTTATATTTGTGGATTGTGAGGATTACTCTTGATCTTGAAACTTGTATGTACCGTTTGAACAGATGTTGAGCAATATCACGGCGAGATTCGTTGGTCGAAAAAATAGGAACAAGAAAGCTAAAACTGTTGAGGATCCAGAAGTAGACCCTACTACTGAAGAAATGGTCGATGTTCCCGGGTTGGCGAACTATAGTGTCGTGGAAGATGCTCAGAGTCACGCTTCGACGAATATTATATATTCAAGCGATTCAAAATTCAAGTATTTACATCGTGGTTCCCTCAAATCGATCATTCATACCTATGCAGGTATTACAAAACACAGCCATAGGGTTAAGTACATTATTAAAAAGGCAGTATGAGACCGTTTATTGACCATGGATGTAGTAGATTCGTCACATGCATTGATTGACTACATTTTTGAGCGTTTTTGGGATACCACGAACACTTTTCACTTCTCCTTTGGTGAGATAGGGTTCACACCGCTTGATTGGATCATGTTGACAGGATTAAGTATTGGTGTTGGTAGTGGTATTCCGTATGACCCGGCGAAGTACCAATTTGAATATGTCTGGGCGCATATTTTTCCAGAAATTAAAGATAGTGAAGTTTGTAAAAGAGAACATATTCCCGCGCAGTGGGTTTCAGATGCAGTTACGGTTTTATTTTTGAGCACATCTTTTGATCCAGGAATGCTTGTTGCGGCTAACGATGATAACATACTTGCTGAGAGAGTGACGAGAGCCTTTTGTATGTATGTTTTGGGACAATTGTTCTTTTCCAATGCTAAAAACTATATTAATGCTGGATGGTTAGCTGCTTTTGAGGATCTAAATGCAGTGGGAATTATGACCGGGGTAGTGGTGATTTTGCGAAATTATATTCCGGACTCGCCGCATCTGGAAGGGGACAAAAGTCACTAGCCGGACCCTTCCAAATATTTGAGGTAAATTTCTTAGTTCTATTTATATATCGTTTAAATGTTTATTTGTTGGTAATTTCTTAATTTCGTTGGTTTTCTTCACATTCTAGTTTTGGGGGTACGAATATCTGGGCATATGTCGACCGAAGAACCCAACGAGTGAGAGTGAAGCAGTGTGGCCTAGATTTTCTCGGTGGAAGGGTACACGAAGGAAGAATATTGATATTGTTCGGGCTAGGACTTATCTTAATCAGTTGACTGTAGACGATGTGACCTGGCAACCGTGGGATTCCGCCATCTTAGTCCTTGACACTGATATTGGACGTAAAGCATCAGAGCTCTTAAAGAAAATGGTTATATTTTCTTGGATAGCCACTGTGAATTGATAATTTATTTTGATAGGATTTTTTTTGATTTTCTTGGAATTTTGGTTAGTTGATTGGTTTATTTGTTGATAATTATTTTCTTTGCACAACATAACGTGTACCTCAGAGAACGGTGTTCGAGGCAAAACCATTGTACTTTTGACGTTCCCAGCAACCCACCTACTCGTATTAGCAACCTCAACAATGACGAAGTTAATGAGCTGTGGAAAACGATTTGGTCCTTGCAACTCAATTAGTGAGTGTTGTTACGTATGATTTGTATATGGAGTATTGGCGACATGTAACTAACTTGCAGAAATATGCCACGAAAGTCGATTGAGAGGTTGAAACATACGGGTACGCTGGTGACTGTATTAAACATAACATCCAAGAACCTGATGAACATGTACCCATTCCACCTCAACAACAATTGTCATACGTAAGTATACAACAAACCTTTTTTTTTAGTATATAAAAATATGTGAGAATGTGATTTTTTTTTTTTTCATAACAGGTTGAAGCTTAAATGGTTCAACAATATTTTGATTTTACGCAAGAGTTTCGTAAGTTGACGTTAAATGAAACGAAGGAGAGGATGGAGTTTATCATGGCAAAAGATGACGAAATACGGGGTCAACAAAATCACATCAACAATTTGGAGTTACATCTGGCCCATTTTCGTATGCAACAACCACAACCACAGCTTGGGTTTGACACTTTTTCTCAAACTATGCCACCACAAATGTGGAATACCATGGGTCAGGGATCATCATCACTAATCAGTTAATTACACATCGAGATCATATTTTCCTCCATATATGCCACCGCGCTCGGCACCTGCGAATCAAGATACGGATGGGTAGTCTTTCATTTGTATTTTATTGTCATTCGAACATACATTCATTATATTTGATTTATCTTTTATCTTTTATCTTTTATCTCATTTTCGCAGGAGTCGCGGTTGCACTAAGCACGTGCAACAAGCCTCTAAACCATTAGGTGGCCCCAACGGACGAGTTATGTCTCGTGAGGGTTTACAAAGAGATATACCCACAAAACCTATAATCAAACATTCAACGAGTGGTATAACGCCCTGGATGACGATCTAAACATCTTCGAAGAACAATCAACACAAAAGGGTTGTATTTTTCCATCACCCTTAGGAACTCGAAAAGAGGTTGGTACCTAAAATATGAACCTCTCCATCTTCTCTATTCTTCCAGAGATCTAGCAACAACTTCGTCATCAGTTTCATTCCTAATTCTTCTTTCATTCACCTTAGCGGTTTAAGTTGAAAATTGTAGTACTTCCCTACCTATTTCCTGAAATCGACAAATAAAGGCCTGCTTTGTTCCGGTTATTGGGGTTACTGGTTTCATTACAAAAGTTAACATGGATATTTTCTAACCATTCCATGCTCATTGAACCACTCATCCGACGTTCATGACCTCTTGCTGAATAATATAATATTATGTTTCGACAAAGAGATGAATCTTCCTCTATGGTAAAATTCTCTGCATTAATACTAAAATGTTCGTAAGCCATAATTATGAAAAGGAAAGATAAAAATAATATTTGTATTAGGTTATTTGAAATGTGAAAGATGTAGTTTCAAAATGGAAACGAAAGGGTATAAATTCATTTATAGGTATATCAAAATACAAGCCAGAATATAGCCGTTGATCAACGGTAACAAATCTCAACGGCTATCTGAGTAGCCGCTCGCTTAGAATAACGCCCCACACACAGGCGCTCTCTTAGGCGCACGCCCACAACATGCGTTGTAATAGCAAAATGCCCAATGCAGACGTTAATCTAGCCAAACGCTTGATTAACAGGCGTGCTTCTGGCGTTACGCCCCGTTGGACGTGCTCTTAGATGAATGCATAATGGGGCGGAGTTCTGGTTCACGCATGACAAATGAAACGCACGTCTAGCTAAACGCCTGGCACCAGACGGAGAGCCAGCTTCACTGCTGGCAAGAGACGCACGGCTAGGTTAACGCTCGACTATAATGAGGTTTGGTCCAGATTGGGATCATATTTGATCCCAAACAGTAAAATATCCGGACCAAAACCCAAACCTGGTCGTCCCACTATGATTGAATTTTGGCGGACCAAAAATTTGGGTTTGGTTTATCATTTACTCTCACCACTGTGGGTGCTCTAATTGACTACATTATTGGCACTTATTCTATTAGTATCCATTCTAACAATTCAGAAAACTTCAAGTGGCTCTTCTCAGGAGTTTATGGCTCCTGTAACATAGATGAAAGAAACATATCATGGAATGAATTATCCATTAGGAAGTCTATTTGGAATCTCCTTTCGGTAGTGGGAGGGGATTTCAACGGGATTAGTTCCATATTTGAAATCTAAATCTCTTGTTTTAGTTTTGATTTCCTGAATCTCAAGTTATGTAGGTTTCCACCATTACTTTGTTAATAAAAAATAGCGAATATTTTTTTAGGTTTTGGATAATAAGAAATTAGATTGTAACAACCCCTATTATCACTTATGAAAAGTTTCTTGTGTTTGTAACTCCGAGAAATTGGAAAAATCGAATATTTTTTAAATCCACAGTGTGTTAAAATTTGAATAACCCAGATCTACGTTAACTTATAACAAAGTATCATAGACACCTTGGATCTCGTAGATCTATAACTTTTGTTGTTCTTGAAACATGAGTAAATCTTATAGGGATCTTTTAGCTTCTACAAAGGTCAGTGACGCTTTGGAACTTAAAGAATTTTTAAGATTTGCTACTGATAAAACAAAAAATAAATTAAAAACTCTTTTACGAGAGTCTTTTAGCTTCTACAAAGATCAGTTACACTTTGGAACTTATAGATCTCGCCGTTTTATGAAGTATTTCACCACAAAGGTACTCAACAAGATGTTAAACATCCCTGTTTATAGCGCCAAAATGTACTTGTGTAAAATCCAACTGCCTATATCTAACCATTCATTCTCAAGCAAAAGATAAATAATTATGACTAAGAACATACTAATAGTTACCACACAAAACATATACGTGGTTCGGTATCATTACCTAAGTCCAAGGGGGTAAATGATTGATATTATTTGAAAGAAATTGAACTTACAAAGGGATAAACTCAATCTCCCCAAGAACACTCCAAATTACTCTTTCTTAAGCTTGTTACAGTCTTTTCTCCCAAAACAATCTCACCTGAGTTCTCTCTTGACTTAGCTTAGCATTTATCGACAAAAGTATCATACAATCAAATTTTAGTGTTGGACACTTGCATTGAGTTGCTGTAGTTTGCTCGGGAGTATGTCCCGAATCTTCTCTGGTTTTCTCGATATGCTGGTTTTCATCTTCAACTAGCTATGGACACGACCCGAGATGATGGTGGCTTCTCGTTCTTTCTTTGGTTACGACCCGAAGAGTGTACGTCGGTTCTCGTCAGGTGCATTAAATACTTCTAATCACATCATGTGTGCTCTGTAAGCTCATTTAATGCCCTGTCTCCTCTTTCAAACTTGGCCGTTGATTTCTTATTTTACTTTCCACGCGTCCTAATTGTGGATTGATGTGGTAGATATCTCTTTTACCGTGTAAGACCAAGAAGACTTTTTCAATGATTCGCTCTCATCTTAGTATCATAATCCCCTTATCTAGGAAGTCTACATGTGTACTCAGATATTTATCCACTATATTTTCCCCCTTTCTTTACATCTGGACCAGGGGTACGATTGGAAGAAACGTTTCATATTTCCTCTAACCGCCTCCATGTCCCTTGGTAACTTCCACGTACTCCACCTTCTCTCCTCTTTAAACCTTTTACCTTCAAGCGCCGAGTCTTTTTTCTCCTATACCTCTTTCATTTAAATAAGGGAATAGACTTTATTCCCATATTCACTTCTTCTTCAACATTCTCTATAGCCTCAACTTCTTCTCTTCTCCGCCATTAAAACTCTTCTGACATTCCATCTTAAATCCCTTTCTCCACTTTTCACTTAGGTCAATACCGCTACTGTTGAAGTTATTTCTCTACTTATTATCTCGGCTTCACTCACCATCATGTTCAAAATCTAGATCAGGATCATCAATCAATCAGATGGCAGAAAAATCATCTTCTAGTCCTCTTCGCTCATCCTAAGGCAGAAAGTATGTACCCTTTTCTGATGAACCTTTTCATGTTTTTGATACCTTATTTCTAATTATTGATCTATCACATGAGGCTCGTGATAGCGTTAGATGTGCTTTTCCTGATTATCATCTATGTTTTGATGATCTTGATTTTTCTGACCTTGAAACTCTCTTTTCTGATTGTAGAAACCCTGACAAGAAGATGAGATGACAGATCAACATCTTTGTACCTTCATCAAGAATAAATATGCTCTCGTAGCCTTTGGAGTTTCGTTTTTAGCAGGCCGACGTGGTCATCTAGATCGTGCACAATATCTTGAGTTTCCCTATTCGGAAGATGCAACCATCATCATCTTGGGTCATCTTGATGCATGGATTAGGATAACCCTCTACAATCCTTCCCGACCCTTTGCATATGATGTGCTTTCTCGAGTCGATCCGTCTCGTGCTTTGGGTCAATATAACGGTAATTGGTATCGATTTGTGGCTAAATGAGACAGGAGAAGCAAGGGTAAGCATACTGATTCTCCTCATTCCATTTACAATCCTATTGATTCTGATCGCCATATTCCCCCTATCAACAAGGCTGAGAAGTTTCTGCTCGATGAGGATCAAGAGATTGTTCATACATCAAACAAGCATCTGAGGTGTACTAGCGATCATATCTGGGATAGAACTCCACTGGTCATTCGTGGGAACTTGCTCTTTTGAAACCGCCCTCCTTGTGAGGATTTTGCAGCTCATGGCTCTTACGCGCCATGGGTGGTGAACACAGAAAGGGTATGTTTTTTCTATCTAACTCTTCTCTCTGTTGTTTGATTTCCCTTTGTTGATTTTTCTTGGTTATTTTGCAGTCTTGCAAATCGGGTTCTAAGTCGAGTCTGAAGAGGAACGGGGATGCTCGAGTAGGGGAGGAGGCTTTTAAGGTAACAAATTCCCTCTCTTTTAATCCTTCAAGTACGTGTACTTTCCCCTATTTGTTTCCTTAACAAGGTTTGACCAGCGTTCAATCTTCTTTTTAGAGGGTCAAGTCTGTTGTGATTGATGAAGATGATGATGAGGATGACTCAGATGGTAGTTTTATTCTAAGGGGTTCACGAGGTGCTGGAGGTAGTGGGAAACAATTTGTTGTTGTTGATGATGAAGATGTTGGTGATGGTGAAAAAGATAAATGTTCTGCTGATGGAAAAGTTGATGGAAGTGATAAGGGGATGGGTTTTGTTACTTCTAATTCTGGTGTTTGTGAAGCTGTTAAAGATGTTGATATAAGTGGTGTTGTTAAAGTTGTTGGTGGTGATAAAGGAAAATGCGTTGTTATTGATAGCAAGGAAGTTAGTAATGGTGCCGGTTTTGGTGGTGGTATAGATGCAGGGAAGAATCTAAGTGATGCTGATTGTGCGAGGGAGAATCCAGGAGGGGTTGGACATGACTTTACAAAAATGGTTGTTTTTTAACCTTTCTTGTTGCCTCAAGATTCGAGATTAGAAAGTGGCATCCCCGAACCTCAATCAAAGCCAGACGATTCGTTGCTCAAGCTAATGTGGAGGTGGTGCTTCCTGAGGGATGTGACTACGGATTTCTGGTGGATGACATGGATGATGGTGAAAAAAAAACTGAAGGTGGTGAGGTGACCACAACTGCTGCGACTGGGAACCCTTCTACTCAAGAGGGGGAAAATGCTGATTCAGGCTTAGAGATGCCTGTGGAGAACATATTGTCTCCCGGGCCTTTTGGTTCATCTACTTTGACCATATCGGGAACTGCTTATAACTCGATCAACGCTCTCACTACTTCATCTTTCGGATCCCTCTCCGAGTATGCCATGCTAGATGTTGTCCCTTTTCTTTCCTCAGATTTCTTTTCTGCGTTGGCGTCTTTGGAGAGTGATACAATTCTTCCCTTTTTATTATCTTTGTATTTGCTGCCGAATCGATGTTCTCATATGCATCGGTCGTTGTAGGGCCAAAACGTCCAGCTCTGGAGTCGTGCTGCCTACGAGAATGTGTGTAGTAGGAACCAACTTCTGGAGGGCGAGGTTCGAGAGTTGCGGAGGCAGATCGTTGATCATCAAGGTAACCTTTTTTTCGGTCTTTACCCTATTTACCCTTGATTTGTTGTAGTTTTTAGGATCCCAAGTAGTGTTTGTTACTGGTAGCCATCGATGAGTTATAACTGGAAGCGAGAGACGAATTCTGTAATCTCTTAGGGGAAATCAAAGTTTTTAAGAGTAATGTTCTTAATTTAAATCAGCGGATTAGCAATTAAGATGGCAAGATAGATAGGCCGGAAATTAATCTCGAGCATATTCGTGACTCCTCCCGTGGTCAACTTCTGACGATTAGCCAATTCGACGACAGGTGTAATACTCTTGAGGATTTGAATCGTGACCTCTGCGCTGATCTAGAGACACTAATCCGATAGAAGGAGAGTGCCGAAACTGTCTTGAGAAAGGATGAAGTAGCTGCTCATCAGCATGTTGACACGAGTTGTCGATCGGACTTGGTTCGGGCAGAACGAGACGGTATCCAGGTTGCATATGACAGTCATAAGGGTGTATTGAAAATCATATGAAGACATGGCAAGCCGCTAAAAAAGATGATTTGGCCTTGAAATACAGCAAGCTTGATACAAGTGTTATTGAATCGGAGAAAACCCTTAAGCTTACCCTTCAAACTTTAGAAGGTGTTTTTGATTCTTAGGTGCACAATTGTATCCCGTGCCTTATTTTCCTAAGCTAACTTTTCTCTTTTGTGATTTTAGCATCTCAAGGGGAACTGCAGGCTCTGAAGAATGAACTGGAGTCCTTGAAGGAGTATGAGACGAAACTCAAGTGCTCTGAAGCATCTTCGGGTGCTGATGTGAAGAATCTGAAGAAGTTGTTTTCTCGGGACGGCACGGAAAAAGAGAAGGCTCTGGATGATGCAAAGAAAGCCTTTGAGGCTCAAGTTGCTGGTCTAGTGTAGGAGAAGGTGTTAACCACCTTAAATGACCTGAGAACCAAGTACCAAGACAAGCTTGTCGCTTCTACCCCCAAGCCTTCTACCTCTTGATGTTGCTTTGTTGTTGCTGGTTCTTTCTTATAGTTTTTTCTTCTTGTTTAATAATATTTCTTGGGGTGTTGCATTACCATGATGACCTCGCTGGTTGGGGTTTCCTTGCCACACTTTTATTTTCCTTCTCTTGTTGTTTAATTTCATCTTGACTTAGTTGTTACTTATGTTATGCGTGCCCCATGTCCATAATGATTCTGTCAATTTACATAATCACTTAGTTACTCCAAATATTCGATATCCATAACAAGGAAGATCATCAGTCCCAATGCCATGTCCCGATTTAAATATCTCATCATCAATCCCTAGTGACGGGATATGTTAAGTCCACTAACTATCTTAGCCTAGGGTCCAGATTACATTGTGACTTACCAATTGCCCAATTCGAAAAATCTGTTGTTACTTGGAGGGATGCCTCTCTCCTTCGATTGACCACCTATGAAAATCTTATGGGACCACCTGTGTTAATCTCTGGGTGACCCCTTTGATTCTGGACCCGTAGTCTAGAACCCTCAGGTCACCTCAGGGGAGAATCATGTCTTGCCCCGAGTGAAAATGACCCATTTAATATCATGAGGTCATAATTAGTGTCTGGGTAACCCCTTCGACTCTAGACCTACTAGAGTCCTCAGATCACCTCAGGGGAGAATCGTCTCTTGCCCCGAGTATGAATGATCCATTATGTATCATATTTTACCTCTTAAGGATAGTATTGCTTTAGATGCTTTATGTTCCATGGATGCTCCATCTCCTTTCCATCGGTCTTGAGTAGCTTGTAAGCTCCTTCTCCTATCTTAGATAATATTGTGTATGGACCTCCCCACTTGGGTGCTAGTTTCCCTCATTTTTTCTCTTTCTCGTAGTCGGAGATCTCTCTGAGTACTAGCTGTCCTGGCTGAAATTCTTTGGGATGAACCTTCTTGTTATATTTTCTTTGCAGCCTTCTCTGGTAATTCTCCATCTTCTGGAGTGCAATTTCTCAGGCCTCCTCTAGATTATCGAGTTTTGCGAGTATCAAATCTGACGTGAGGTTCTTTATCTATGCTTCTGATTTAGTGGTGGGGATCATTATCTCAGTGGGAAAAATTCCTTCAGTTTCATATGTGAGCATGAAAGGTGATAACCCCGTAACTTCTCTCTTTATGGTTCGATATGCCCACAAAATGTTATGCAACTGTTCACACCAGTCCCCATAGTAACCATCCAACTTCTTCTTCAAATTATCAACTGTGGTTTTGTTAGTGATTTCTTCCTGGCCATTGCTTTGTGGGTATATGGGTGTAGATTTGCTCTTCCTGTTTTGGTAAGTGTTGAACAATTGGTCTATGTTTTTTCCCTGCAGCTGCTTCCCATTATCTGACACTATTGCGGCATGTATCCCGAATCGACAAATGATATTTGTGAATAAGAATTTAATGACATCCTTGTCCCGAATATGCTTTAAGGAAGCTGCTTCCACCCATTTGGTAAAGTAGTCTGTGGCCACGATGAGATATTTTCTTTGGAGCATCCCTTCTGAAGTGGTCCCACGATGTCTACTCCCCATTTTGCAAACGGCCATGGGCTTAACACCGAGTTTAAGGATGTGGATGGTGCATGAATCTTCTTTCCAAATCTTTGACACTCCTCACAGACTTTCACCATATACTTTGCATCTTCATGCATGTAGGGCCAAAGGTAACCCATAGTTTTTGCACTGTAGGCTAGGTTCCTCCCTGAACTATGATTGTCAACGTCTCCATAGTTCATTTTCTACGAAGATCTGGTATCCCTGCTCCTTGCCTAGGCGTCTAAGCAATGGCCCCAGATAAGACTGCCTGTATAAGATCCCGTCCCAAAGATGATAAGCTCTTGATTTTGTTTGCTTGAATAATGCTCGCAGGTAACTCTCCAGGTTCGAGTTATCGGTGGATAGGCTCTCTCTAGTCACCCGATTCATGTCCCGAACCGATTGCGGCTATCGTCTCCTTGTCATCTTCCGTCTTGGTTATTGATGGTGTGAAGACCCTCCCAACTCGAATTGCTTCCACCATTGGGTCTTTTAACATTGAAGCGATATAGTGATAAACACATATTTGTGTCTTTATTAGTGACGGAAATATATATCGTTAGTATTTATTTTGTACTAATTTGTGTATTTAATGTGTGTAGGTATTTTAAGAGAATAAATATTTTTGGAAAAGAATTGGCTCGAAAAAAAATGTTAAAAACACCCAGTAAATTACTAAAGGCACCCCATATTTTGATAAGGACACCCAAATTACTAAAGGCACCCATATCTTTTATAAAGGAACCCACCTTCTCATTTCTAAAATTGATTTTTGGTGGGAACCTTAACTTGTCGATCAGTGTGAAATACAAACGAGATTTTAGAAGATTTTGTGAGAGATTAAGACAAAGATATTTCCTTTCCTTATTGTTAGAAGTTGTACACGGTTAGGAGACTAAAAAGATCAATAAAAATCTCGTCAAAAGGGTTAGTTACACTAAATGAGGGAAAAAATAATTCTTGGTTTGATTTGGTTAAAGTGCAAATATTCTTGAGTTTGAATAAGGCAGGGATTCTATTATCGAGTGAAGAGTTTGGTAAGAAGTTGATTCGAGTTAAAGACTCTGTATCAGACTTAACTTCAGAGATTTGTAAAAGATAGAAAAATCAGTCCGAGATAATATTTCATCGATTATGAGAAGATTTTAGAAGATTTGGAGGATTTAATCGAGTTATATGGTGTCGTACTATAAATACAAGTCGATGGGAACAAGTTGAGGGGAGATGGAGAGGCCAGAGATCATGAAAATAAAAATATGATCATCTCTGATCGTGATGGAGAGGATGAAGAAATCGTTGCCTAAAGTTTAAAGAAACCGTTGTAAAAGGGTTAACTGTTGCCTTTTCTTTTAAATTCAATATATGTTGTAACGGTTCTGTGAATAGCGTCTGCAACAATTTCTAAACTTTATACATAAAAGAACAGTCCTTTATTTACTTAGCCCGAAGTCAGTCGTTTATTCATTATGCGACTCAGTTGGTCAGTTCTTCTTGTATTTTCCTCCTTCTCAAACACTTTTGAGCATGCACCTATCTTTTGAGAGTGTTTTGAGCGTGATGAACTAAACCCCTTTGCTGAGGCGACTGAGGAAGCCATTGTTCCAAGAAAAGTGGTATATTTCTATTTTAGTTGATTTTTGCAATTTCTTTTATGATTATTTACATTGATTAAAAAATTGATTTGAGGATTTTTATTAAGCAGTTATGATTTCTTTTGATAGAGAATGCTTAGCCTAGGGTTTTTGATGTTCTATGCTTTCGATTTACAACTGTTACTTTGAAAATCTACTTTTGCAACATATTAGAATCACTTTAAACGTAAAGAATTGCATGAATATTGATTAGATTGAATCACTTTAACTTGTTAATGGTGAAATCCATAACCTCAGTATTTGTGAATATTATTTTCATATTTTGTGTATATTTTTAGTTTAAAATTAATTTATTTTATCTAAAATCAATCTTCACAAGTTCGAGAGTTTGAAACCCTTTCTTACCACTATATCAAAAACCATCATGTAAGCCAACGCATCGGCATGCCTGTGGTTCTCTCTTATAACATTTCATAGCTTTTTTGATATTTGACTTATATAGTGCCGAGCTAGTTTTAAGTATTTCTGAAGACATGGATCCAGAGTCTGGTAAGCCCCTTTAATTTGGCGTATTACTAACTGTGAATCACCAGTAAGCCTTACTTATGTTAGTCTCATCTCTATGACAAGTCCTAGAGCATGGATTACTGCTTCATACTCAGTACGTTGTTGCTGGCTTTGAACTCGAGTCTGAAAGAATGAACTATCTTAATACTCTTTTGTGTTATGAACACTACGCCTAACATGGACCCGTCATCATTGGAGGAGCCGTTTGTAAATACTTCCCATCTCTAGGGATGGCAACTTTTGAGGAGTCCTGCTTATCCGTCATCTTCTTCATCCATCTCGGGAATGTCTTCTACTTCTTCTTCTTCTTCTAAGGGGAAATCTGCCAAAAAATAAGATATGACCTGGACTTGATTGTTGTACGCATCTCATTGAAAACATTGAATTGTCTAATTTGATCTCCCCATTTCGAGGCTCGCCCCGACCTGGAAGAGTTTTCTAGAACCGATTCGATAGTGGATTTGGTTAGAACCCGAAATATATGTGCTTGAAAGTAAGTTCTTATCTTTTGTGTTGCATAGGCTAGAGCTAGGCTCAACTGCTCAATTTTGGTGTAATTTCTCTCCGCTGGTAGCATGGTCTTGCTGATGAAGTACACAAGCTTCTCCTCTCCTCCTTCGTATCTGACTAGCACAACACTGATAGCGTGAACGGTATCCCCAAGATAAATTGTGAGAACTTCTTCATGATATGGCCTCTCCAACACTAGCAACTTTGCGAGATGTTTTTTGATCTTCTGGAATGCCTCCTAATATTCATCTGTCCACTTGAATTTATCCCTGTTTCTTAAGATACTAAAGAAAGGTTTGCATTTTTCGGATGATCTCGAGATAAATCGACTCAAGGAAGCTAGGCATCCATTTAGCCTCTGAAAATCTTTCGTTGTAGTAGGTGATGACATATATCGAATGGCACGAACCTTGTCGGGATTTGCCTCAATGCCGTTCTTAGTGATTATGTAGCCTAGGAACTTCCCAAAAGTTATCCAGGACGTACACTTTACGGGATTAACTTTCATTTTGTACTTTCTCATATGATAAAAGATTCCCTTTAGGTCTGACACATGATCTACTGCTGCTTTTCTTTTGACTAGCATATCATCTACATATACCTCAATGGTCTTATGAATCCAAATTTCAAACATATGTTCCACCAGCCTTTGGTACGTTGCTCCCGCGTTTTTCAATCCAAACGACATATTTGTGTAACAGCACAGCCCTATAGGTGTGAAGAATGCAGTGTGCTCCTGATCTTCGGGGGCCAATGGAATTTGGTTGTACCCAGAGTAACCTTTCATGAGAGTCAGCGCCTCGTGACCATTAATCGCATCGACAAGTTGATCTATACTCGGGAGTGGGAAACTGTCATGTTCATGCTTTGTTAAGATCACTGAAATCTATGCAGATTTGTACCCTACCATTCTTCTTTGGTACAATTATGATGTTTGAGATCCATACCGGATATTGCGCATTTCGGATGACTCCAGCTATTTGCATCTTCTTTGAATCATCTTCTACTGAGGCCCGTAGCTCTCCGCATCTTTTGTCGAAGGGGTTTAAACTTTGGATCTATTCTCAGGTAATGACAACGAATTTCTGGGTCGATTCCCTTCATTTCCTCCGTGCTCCATGTGAACACATCTATGTATTCCCGCAATAAAGTTTTAATATTTGTGATCTGGTCTAAATCTAGCAACGATCCTATCTTTACTATTTTTGTCTCTTTCTCCGACCCGATGTTAAGATCCTAGGTTGGTTCCAGAGCCATAAAATGCTCCTTGGGTTCCTCGATAGGGGTCGCGGACTGTAATTGCTATGCATCTTGACTCTTGTTTTCTTCTCCAATCTCCTAGGTTAATGCCAACATCTCCTCTAGCTCTTGTAAATGCTTCTTTCCTTGGATGCGGTTCTTTTATCTTCTGTTTCTGGTTCGTTTGTCCTTGTTTTGTTGGATGTCTTCTTAGATACAGAACTTTTCAACTGGTGATATGATGATGCTACCCCTTTAATTCCTTCAATCCATAGTCTCCCGATTATGGCTTCGTAGGGTGAAACAACGTCCACTACATAGAAAGTAGTAATGATGTCCAGATATTCTCATCCTGATACTCTTAAAGTGACCTCGCCTTTGGGTTTGGTAATCGACCAGTTAAATCCATAGATGCTATAAGTAGAAGAGATGAGGATGTCATCTGATAGACCCATTCTTTTGAAAGTTTCATAGAACATGACTTCCACAGAACTTCCACTATCCACCAATATCTTCTTTACTTACATTCCCCAATCATCAGTGTAATTACCAACGAGTCTGCATGAGCTTCCCCATTCAAAGGCACATCTTTTGCAGAGAAGGATATTGGCTGCATCATCCATGATTCCATCAGAAGAGTCTTGGCTACACTATAGATTTCCTTTCCCGAGTGGTCTCTCTTGTGAATTGGAGACATAATTCCACTTCCTAGTTGAAAAACTTGAGTTGCTGAGTTAGAAATGGTGCTACATTGGAAGACTAGCATCTCTTTTAATTCTTACTCGGTGTACTGGCACTTCTGAGATATAGGTTGAGTTCTCACATACTTTTGTAAAAAGCCATCTCGAATCAAGTGATGCACTATCTCCTTCACATCTCGACAATTGTTAGTTGAATGCCCTCTATACTGGTGGTAAGCACAGTAGTAAATATGGTGTTTACTTCTCTTAATTGCCGAGTATGTATTATCACTAGATCCCTCTATTGGGTACTCCCTTGGTAAGCTTCCATGTCTCATCCCTCTTTCTTGTAGTAGGTCGTTCTCTTGTTCTAGAGGTAAATTCCTTCTCTCTAGTGCCCTAACTAGTTCTTCTTGTTTTTGTTGGTTTTCCAAGACCTTTGCCAGAGTCGCATCTGTGGTTTCGTGATTAGATGGGTTGTACCTCCTCGGAACACTGCCTCCTCCACCAGATATCTTTTCCCTAACATGATCTGACGCTGCCTTTCTGCTTCTGTCTCAGCCGCTTCTCTTTACGCCGGCTCAGCTATCATCCTGTGCTCTTCTTCGTGGGCCCTTCTTTTTTCCTGTTCTTCCTCACTGTCCGAAGCGTATAATCCATTGGGGATACTCTCCCCCTCTTGTATTTTCACGAATCGGTACATTAACTGGTCATACTAGGAAGATCTCCCCTCCTACTGGTGGCATCTCGGATCGGGTTCCTCTTGCTGGGATCTTTCTTGGACTTGGGGTTGTTTTACTGCCCGGAAGTCATGAGTCCCTCATGTAGACTTGCTTCTGCTGTCGTTCGACTGCGTAGATGTCTCTTCGGTGCTGACGAACTGGTCAATGAATCTCGCATGTTCCAGATGTTGACCTACATCCAGAAGAGAAACACACAGACTCACTAAAACCTATTAAGGGAAAATATATCATATTTTTAAAGATTCTTTTATCGGGTACTAATCCCCAGATCCAAAGTTTATAAAAAAAATGTCAGTGTTGAGAGGTGGTTATCTTCTTATGTCATAATTCCACCCCTCAGAAAAAGTTTTTTTGTGGTCCCGGTGTTTTTTTTTTTTGGAAAAAAGCGTCATAACCAAAAATTCTAGGTTTTTCTCAGTTAACTTGTAGTGCAAGTCTGCTTTTTCTGTTACTGGGAGAGTGGAGTCTGACCAACTTTTCGGCTCCGGTGACTGAAAAGTTTCTTTGGGTGACATTTTGAACATGATGCGGAGTAACCTTGTTTTCTAAGATCTTGTTTTTCTTTGATCTTAACTTCTTTTCTCCGTCATAAAGATATCCGACGAACTTCGTGAAGTTTAGATATGGCCTCTAGAAGTTAAGCTCAGTTCACTCCAATGACTTTTGGTTTCAACTGATATGAATCTTTTCTTTTAGTTTTGGTTTCCTGAACCTCAAGTTATGAAGGTTTCCTCCATTACTTTGTTAATAAAAAATAGCGAAATCTTTTTTTTTAGGTTTTGGAAAATAAGAAATTAGCTTGTAACAACCTCTTTTACCACTTATGAAAAGTATTCTTGTGTTTGTAACTCTGAGAAAGGGGAAAACTCGAATACTTTTCAAATCCACAATGTTGTTAAATGATAGTTTTGTAGTTGTGGTAAGAAAGGGTTTCAAATTGTCGAACTTGTGAAGATTGATTTTAGATTTAAAAAATAATTTTAAACTAGAAAATATACATAAAAGATGAAAATAATATTCACAAATACTGAGATTACGGATTTCACCATTAACCACCTTTAGTTGGTTCCAAAAATTATAATTCTACACAATTCTAGCTCAAATAAGTGACTCTAATTTTTTTTCCAAAGGTAGATTTTTAAAATATCAATTGTAAATCACAAGCATGGATCATCAAAAGCTCTAGGTCCCAGCATAAACCATCAAATAAAGTCACAATCAATTAAGAAAAATCGTAATTTCAATTAAAAATAAATACAAGTCATAAAAGAATTATTAAAAGTTACCAATTAATCATGGAAAAAAGGATTTCTCCTTGCCTCAGTGATGGGGTTTAGTTCATCTTGCTCAAAACACCCTCAAAAGATTGGTACATAGCTCAAAAAGTGCTTGAAAGATGAAAACAAGCTAAAAGTATTGTAACAGGAAATCTATAACGTTTTATGGACGTTACAGTTAACTGTTGCAATAGATGTTGAAGATAAACGTTACAGATGCTAAGATATCCGTTGCACATGTGTTGAAGAAACCGTCGCAGCTGAAGATAAATGTTAAAAAGACGAAGATATCCGTTGCAAATGGATGAAGAAACCGTTGCTGAGAAGTTGAAGAAACTGTTTTCGTAGCCTCTGTTCTTCATGTTCTTCAACAGCAGCAACAACAGATTTTTATAGATCTTTTTCTCGTGCTTCTGGCCTCTGCCAGCCCCCCCATAATGCTTCTAATCGACTCTTTTATATAGTACAACCACTTTTACTCCCAAATCTCGAATCACATCTTCTCTTTTAATGCAAAGATTATTCTCGGCCATTTTCATCTCATGATATGATTTTCTTCCTTGATTTAACTTCATCCCGATTTTATTTTCATTCTATTTCCTCTTCGAACTCGAGCAAAAATCTTCTTTCATAAACCCAATCTTATTACACAGATCATTATTATCCAACAAAACTCGAGAAAATATTTCCTTCCCTTTTTTATGTGATTGTGAGAGATTTGGTTTGATTGTTCAAACCGTGTATAAATCCTTTCGAAATGGCAAGAATATTCTTCTCTTTAAAGCCTAAAAATCTCCAGAAAAATCTCTCCAATACTCTTCAATAATTCCCGCAATTAAGATTTTAGAAAGTCCCGCCAAAATTTTATTTGAATTCAAAAGAGGTGGTGCACGTAATCCAAATAATGGGTGCCTTTATCAACATGGGTGCCGATATCCAAAAAGAGGGTGCCTTTAACACTTTTCATCCAATTTTTCACGATTTGTTCTTTCTGAAAAATACCTACAAACACAATGAAACTACAATATTAGTAGAAAATAAGGACTAACAAGATAGAGAAGTGTGATCAAATTAGACACAAATATGTGTCTATCAAATACTCCCAAACTTATTAATTGTTAGTCCTTGAGCAAATCTAATCTAGAAAATAAAAATAAATCCTAACTCACTTTCGTAGGCATTTCTATTACAATAAGCCTTTAAACCCCTAGGTGTCCATATTGGACGATTTTTAGTCTCGTGTGGGTTTATAAGAGGTGTACCCACAAAACCTTTTACTTCAAATTTTAGCTACTTGTGATAGATTGAGGGTAAACACTATACAAGCTATTTAGTTGGCATACTAAATTCTTCGGCTATGGGGATCATTACCCTATATGAGTCTTGTTATACTCGAGTTTGCACTCAGCGTACTAAAATTCATACAAGAATTCAAAACTCTACTTAGATAGTCGTTCAACCACGATACAGAATCTATCAAAGTACAATCACATGAAAAGATTTAGAAGATGGATATGGAAAAAATGAAGTTCACGCATGTTGACTAAGGTGAACGGTGTTTCCCATATCTGTCTGAAGGTCAGTGCCAGGATGAATCCTATTAGATTGAGATACGCTCCCACTAGTCTTACTCCTTATACTAATATCGACTCAGCTGGTATATGCAAGGGTTCAACGGTCGATTTATTAGAAATAAAATAAAATAATTATTTATTATTTTTAAATGTACTGACAACATGATTGGTCAAATGAATCCAAGCGCATGCTCCTTATCAGCATCTTACATGATAGTTCTCATGGATCCTGCGTTACACGCTTGCTTAGGCGACGGAGACAGGGAGAACACACAAATATTGCTATCAAAGTGGCAATACTCGATTTTTTTCTTTGTTTTTTTTTTAAATAATGGTCTAAATAATGCAATAATGAGGCTCAAACAATCTACTTGATCCTGACGGCGATAAAAATTCGATATTGTTCCCCACCAAATCACTTAGAGAAATATAAAATTTGCAAAAATAAAAACAGAATGTGATATGGTTGAGATAGACTCCGAGATATGGTGACAACTATCATGTTATTTATAACACCTGAGCTATGCATCCTTTTATGAATAGACCATTTAGCTGGGCACACCAATTCCTAAAAAAAAATAGCTAAGTTTCCATCTACCTAGAATGGTTAGTGTCATCCTGAATTGTTCGCAAGTTTCTAGACTTCGGAGTTTCATATTTCACTAAAAGTTTCTCCCATACCCCCAAATTTAAATCTAACATTGTCCTCAATGATCTAAGGATGAAATATTAAAAGCATGAACAAGGAGAAACTGTTACCAATCGAAGGAAAGGAGTTAAGGAAAGATATTACCGTGTCGCATGAGCATGGGTTACCTCCCAAGAAGTGCTAAGTTTAAAGTCTTCTGCCAGAATAAGAAAGAATTAGTCACCTCATAAAATCATATAGTAATAGTCAGAAAAACCGTGGGTCATCTGAATAAAATGATGCTATCCAAAATAGAAGGAAACTGCAGCAGGCCCAGAAAGTGAACAAACAGAGTATAACCTTATCCCTATCTAGTGTCTTGTTTAAGAGAACTACATCTAGTTGAGTTTCAGGTTCAGGCTCTATGAAAGGGTCTAGATAAATCTCTTTAGGATGAATTTCCCCATAGGTAGGATCCGGAGAGTCAGGTTGTAGAGTCTGGAAGAACGTAACTAAAAACTTAGAAGCACATAATAATAACCCGAATAATTGTGGATCCTCAAAGTCAATCCGATTTGAACCACACAGTTGACTACCGAGGTTATGGATTTCACCATTTTAACCACCTTTAATTGGTTCCAAAAATAGTAATTCTACACAATTCTAGCTCAAATAAGTGACTCTAATTTTTTTGCCAAAGGTAGATTTTTAAAATATCAATCGTAAATCACAAGCATGTCTCATCAAAAGCTCTAGGTCCCAACATAAACCATCAAATAAAATCACAATCAATTAAGAAAAATCGTAATTTCAATTAAAAATAAATGCAAAAGTTATAAAAGAATTATTAAAAGTTACCAATTAATCATGTTAAAAAGCCTTCATCCTTGCCTCAGTGATGGGGTTTAGCTCATCTTGCTCAAAACACCCTCAAAAGATTGGTACATAGCTCAAAAAGTGCATGAAAGATGAAAAGAAACTAAAAGTAATGTAACAGGAAATCTGCAACGTTTTATGGACGTTACAGATTAACTGTTGCAATAGATCTTGAAGATATCCGTTGCAGATGTGTTAAAGAAACCGTCAAAGCTGAAGATAAATGTTGCAAAGACGAAGATATCCCTTGCAAATAGTTGAAGATACCGTTGCTAAGAAGTTGAAGAAACTGTTGTCCTAGCCTCTGTTCTTCATGTTCTTCAGCAGCAGCAACAACAGATTTTTAAGGATCTTTTTCTCGTGCTTCTGGCCTCTCCCACCCCCCCCCCCCCCCCCAACCCCCCCCATAATGCTTCTAACCGACTCTTTTATGTAGTACAACCACTTTTACTCCCAAATCTTGAATCATATCTTCTCTTTTAATGCAAAGATTATTCTCATCCATTTTTGATCTCATGATCTGATTTTCTTCCTTGATTTAACTTGATCCAGATTTTATTTTCATTCTATTTCCTCTTCAAACTCGAGCAAAAATCTTCTTCCATAAACCCGATCTTATTACACATATCTTTATTATCCAACAAAACCCGAAAAAATATTTCTTTCCCTTTTTACGTGATTGTGAGAGATTTGGTTTGAGTGTTCAAACCGTGTATATATACTTTCTAAATGGCAAGAATATTCTTTCTTTAAAGCCTAAAAATCTCCACAAAAATCTCTCCCAAATACTCTTCAATAATTCTCGCAGTTAAGATTTAAAAAAGTCCCTCCAAAACTTCATTTGAATTCAAAAGAGGTGGTGCACGTAATCCAAATAGTCGGTAATTTCTTAATTTCGTTTAAATGTTTATTTGTTGGTAATTTCTTAATTTCGTTGGTTGTCTTCACATTCTAGTTTTGGGGGTACGAATATCTGGGCATATGTCGACCGAAGAACCCAACGAGTGAGAGTGAAGAAGTGTGGCCTAAAAGTTCTCGGTGGAAGGGTACAAGAAGGAAGAGTATTGATATTGTTCGGGCTAGGAGTTATCTTAATCAGTTGACTGTAGACGATGTGACCTGGCAACCGTGGGATTCCGCCATCTTAGTCCTTGACACTGATAATGGACGGAAAGCATCGGAGCTCTCAGAGAAAAGGATTATATTTTCTTGGCTAGCCACTGTGGATAATTTATTTTGATAGGATTTTTTTTTTATTTTCTTACATTTTTGGTTAGTTGATTGGTTTATTTGTTGATAATTATTTTCTTTGCACAACATAACGTGTACCTCGGAGAACGGTGTCGGAGGCAAAACCATTGTACTTTTGACGTTCCCAGCAACCCACCTACTCGTATTAGCAACCTCAACAATGACGAAGTTAATGAGCTGGGGGAAAAAGATTTGGTCCCTGCAACTCAATTAGTGAGTGTTTTTACGTATGATTTGTATACGGAGTATTGGCGAATGTAACTAACTTGCAGAAATATGCCACCAAAGTCGATTGAGAGGTTGAAACATACGGGTATGTTGGTGACTGTATTAAACACAACATCCAAGAACCTGATGAACATGTACCCATTCCGCCTCAACAACAATTGTCATACGTAAGTATACAACAAACTTTTTTTTTTAGTGTATAAAAATGTGTGAGAATGTGATATATTTTTTTTCATAACAGGTTGAAGCTTATGGTATGGTTCAACAATATGTTGATTTTACACAAGAGTTTCGTAAGTTGACGTTAAATGAAACGAAGGAGAGGATGGAGTTTATCATGGAAAAAGATGACGAAATACGGGTCAACAAAATCACATCAACAATTTGGAGTTACAGCTGGCCCATTTTCGAATGGGGGCACTTTTTCTCAAACTATGCCACCACAAATGTGGAATACCATGGGTCAGGGATCATCATCACTAACGCAATCAGTTAATTACACATCGAGATCCTCTTTGCCTCCATTTTTGCCACCGCGCTCGACACCTGGGAATCAAGATACAGATGGGTAGTCTTTCATTTGCATTGTATTGTCACTCGAATATACATTTATTATATTTGATTTATCTTTTATCTGATTGGAATTGTCATTTCAAAAAACTTTTTCTTATCTTTTCTTTGTCTTTTACCTTCTTTGTTTTGTCATCTCTAGAGATATTTTTAATCTTTGCTTTGTCCTTTCTATCTGCTTTGTATTGTCATTTTAAAAAGATATTTAATTTTTCCTTTGTCTTTTTATCTGCCAGGTTTTGTCATCTCAACCGACACTTCTTATGTTTGATGCGTCTATTCACCCCACTTGCCTCAACTCAGTTAATTTTAAAAATACCAACAGCGTGTAGTCATATCCACACTCAAAGACTTATTTTATTGTGGAATACCATGGGTCAGGGATCATCATCAACAATGCAATCAGTTAATTACACATCGAGATCATCTCTGCCTCCTTTTATTCCCCGGCGTTCGGCGCCTGGGAATCAAGATACAGATGGGTAGTCTTTCATTTGCATTGTATTGTCATTCAAACAAACATTTTTTTTCTTTGATATATCTTTTATCTGATTGGAATTGTCATTTCAAAAGACTTTTCTTATCTTCCCTTTGTCTTCTACCTGCTTTCTTGAAAATATCTCCAAAAATATTTTTAATCTTTACTTTGTCCTTTGTATTTGCTTTGTATTGTCATTTCAAAAAGATATTTAATTTTTCCTTTGTTTTTTTTCCTTCTTAGTCTTGTCATCTCAACCGACACTTCTTATGTTTGATGCGTCTATTCACCCCATTTTCCTCAACTCAGTTAATTTAAAAATACCAACAGTGTGTAGTCATATCAACACTCAATGGTTTATCTTAATATGCATATAAATTGAACACTCGATTATCCAATTATACAAACCAAAACTACAAACATCACCAACCAATGGCATACTATGAGAATAACAATCACTATTATGCTTCTTTTTCTTCTATTCCTCCTCCTCCTCCTCCTTCTTCTTCTTCTTCTTTTTCTTTTTCTTCTTTTTCTTCTTCTTCTTCTTCTTCTTCTTCTTCTTCTTCTTCTTCTTCTTCTTCTTCTTCTTCTTCTTCTTCTCCTTCATCCGATGACGATGATAATAATAGTTTGTACTGATCAAACGAAGATTTAGTTGCATTGAGCCAAAATAACCAAGAAGTAACTTTGGGATTGATCGTTTCAAGTATGAACTGGCCACATAATCATATCCAAATACCAAGAGAACGTGAGGCCGGTGCAAAACTTCTCTGGAAAGATTACTTTTGCAGAAACCCTACGTTTCCACCTAATGTTTTTCGTCGAAGATTTAGAATGCGGCGAGAATTGTTCAACCGTATTTTGGGAGATGTCGTATCAGTAAATAATTATTTTGTTCAAAAAGAAGATGTTGTTGGGATTCCTGGACTAACCCCTCATCATAAAGTTATAGCAGTAATATAAATGTTAGCTTATGGATGTGCGGCCGATGCAATAGATGATTACTTACGCATTGGAGAAACCACTTTTTTTGGAAACAACTCGTAGGTTTTGTAAGACGATTGTGCATTTGTATGAGAAAGAATATTTGGGCACACCAACTGAGCGTGATGTTGAACTGCTGCTTAATGAGAACAAGGAAAAGGGATTTCCAGGGATGCTGGATAGTGTGGATTGCATGCATTGGAAATGGGATAAATGCCCATCGGCGGAATCAGGGACTTACACTGCGTACAAAGGGAGTGAAAGTATTTTGTTGGAGGCAGTAGTGTCATATGATCTCTGGTTTTGGCATGCATGGTTCTAACAATGATATTAATATGATGAACTGTTCTTATATTTTTAAAAATCTTATCAACGGGAAAGCACCCCCAGTTAACTTTGTTGTAAACAGACATCAATATGATATGGGATATTATCTTGGTGATAGAATATACCCAGAGATTGCTACTATTGTCATGTCAAGTAAACAGCCAGATGTAGAGCGAGGCTTTGGTGTACTGCAAAATCAATTTGCCATCGTCAAACAACCTCCAAGAATGTGGAATCCAGACATACTTGCATATATCATGAAAAATGTTATCATTTTACATAATATGATAGTGGAGGATGAGCGTCTACCCGGTGATTGGCCACATGAATATGATCAAGGATGCAACCATTCACCGGTAAATATTTCGAGACAACATACTGCTTAACTTTCGGGAATGAGAGTTGAGCAACGCCGACATGAAGTACACAACAAAGATATACATATTCATTTGTGAAATGACTTGATCGAACACTTATGGTCAGATTTTAGTGAGGAATAACAATTTATAAATCCTGCGGATAGATTTTGTGGGTATATCTCTTGTAAACCCGCCCGAGACACCACTCGGCCGCTAGGGGCACCTAGGGGTTTAAAGGCCTGTTGCACATGCTAAGTGCAGCCGCGATGCCTGCGAAAGTGAGTTTAAGTCTACTTTTTAGCTCTTGTATAATCAATATGCTTACTATATTTTAATGAATAAATTAACGGAAGTATCATAAATAACCAATATCACTTATTCATAAAAACAATACATCAGTAGATGTTAAGATATCTCATTTTCGCAGGAGTCGCGGTTGCACTAAGCACGTGCAACAAGCCTTTAAACCATTAGGTGGCCCCAACGGACGAGTGGTATGATGTCCTGGATGACGATCTAAACATCTTCGAAGAACAATAACCACAAAAGGGTTGTATTTTTCCATCACCCTTAGGATCTCGAAAAGAGGTTGGTACCTAAAATCTGAACGTCTCCATCTTTTCTATTCCTCCAGAGATCTGGCAACAACTTCTTCATCAGTTTTATTCCAAATTCTTCTTTTATTCACCTTAGCGGTTAAAGTTGAAAATTGTAATACTGCCCTACCTATTTTATGAAATCGAAAAAAAAGGCCTGCTCTGTTCCTTTTATTGGGGTTACTGGTTTCATTACAAAAGTTAGCATGGATATGTTCTAACCATTCCATGCTCATTGAAACATTCATCCGAGGTTCATGACCCCTTGCTGGATAATATAAAACTATGTTTCGACAAAGAGATAAATCTTCTTCTATGGTAAAATTCTCTGCATTAATATTAAAATTTTCGTAAGCCATAGTTATGAAAAGGAGAGATAAAAATAATCTTTGTATTAGATTATATGAAATGTGAAAGGTGTGGTTTCAAAATGCGAACGAAAGGGTATAAATTCATTTATAGGTATATCAAAATACAATCCAGAATACAGCCGTTGATCAATGGTAACAAATCTTAACGACTATGTGAGTAGCCGCTCGCTTAGAATAACGCCCCACATATAGGTGCTCTCTTAGGCGCACGCCCACAACAGGCGTTGTAATAGCCAAACGCCCAATACAAGCATTAATCTAGCCAAACGCTTGATTAGCAGGCGTGCTTCTGGCGTTACGCCCCGTTGGACGTCCTCTTGGATGAACGCATAATGGGGCAGAGTTCTGGTTCACGCCTGACAAATGAAACGCATGTCTAGTTAAACGTCTGGCACCAGACGAAGAGCCAGCTTCACGCCTGGCAAGAGACGCACGGCTTAACGCTCGACTATAATGAGGTTTGGTCCAGTTCTGGGATCATATTTGATCCCAAACAGTAAAATATCCGGACCAAAACCCAAATTTGGTCGGCCCACTATGATTGAATTTTGACGGACCAAAGACCAAATTTGGGTTTGGTCTATCAGTTACTCTCACCACTGTGGGTGCTCTAATTGACTACATTATTGGCACTTATTCTATTAATATATATTTTTCTAACAATTCAGAAAACTTCAGGTGGCTCTTCTCAGGAGTTTATGGATCCTGTGACATAGATGAAAGAAACATATCATGGAATGAATTATCCATTAGGAAGTCTATTTGGAATCTCCTTTCGGTAGTGGGAGGGGATTTCAACGGGATTAGTTCCGTATGCGAAATCTGAATCTCTCTTTTTAATTTTGGTTTCCTGAATCTCAAGTTATGAAGGTTTCCACCATTACTTTGTTAATAAAAAATAGCAAAATATTATTTTAGGTTTTGGAAAATAAGAAACTAGATTGTAACAACCCCTATTACCACTTATGAAAAGTTTCTTGTGTTTGTAACTCTGAGAAAGGGGAAACTCGAATACTTTTCAAATCCACAGTGCTGTTAAAATTTGAGTAAACCAGATCTACGTAAGTTTCTAACAAAGTATCATAGACACCTTGGAGCTCATAGATCTATAACTTTTGTTGTTCTTGAAACATGAGTAACTCTTATAGGGATCTTTTAGCTTCTACAAAGGTCAGTGACGCTTTGGAACTTAAAGAATTTTTAAGATTTGCTACTGATAAAACAAAAAATAACTTAAACACTCTTTTACGAGAGTCTTTTTGCTTCTACAAAGATCAGTTACACTTTGGAGCTTATAAATCTCGGCGTTTTATGAAGTATTTCACCACAAAGGTACTCAACAAGATGTTAAACATCCCTGTTTCTAGCGCCAAAATGTAGTTGTGTGAATTCCAACTGCCTATATCTAACCATTCATTCTCAAGCAAAAGATAAATTATTAAGACTAAGAACATATTAATAGTTACCACACAAAAGATATACGTGGTTCGGTATCATTACCTACGTCCACGGGGGTAAATGATTGATATTATTTGAAAGAAGTTGAACTTACAAAGGGATAAACTCAATCTCCCCAAGAACACTCCAAATTACTCTCTCTTAAGCTTGTTATAGTCTTTACTCCCAAAAAATCTCACCTGCCTTCTCTTTTGACTTAGCTTAGCATTTATAGACAAAAGTATCATACAACAAAATTTTAGTGTTGGACACTTGCATTGAGTTGCTGTAGTTTGCTTGGGAGTATGTACCGAATCTTCTCTGGTTCTCTCGATATGCTGGTTTTCATCTTGAACTAGCTATGGACATGACCGGAGATGATGATGGCTTCTCGTTCTTTTTTTGGTTATCACCCGAAGAGTGTACGTCAGTTCTCGTCAGGTGCATTAAATAGTTCTAATCACATCACGCGTGCTCTGTAATCTCATTTAATGCCATGTCTCCTCTTTCAAACTTGGCCGTTGATTACTTCTTTTACTTTCCACGCGTCCTAATTGTAGATTGATATGGTAGATATCTCTTTTACCGTGTTAAACCAAGAAGACTTTTCCAATGCTTCGCTCTCATCTTAGTATCATAATCCCCTTATCTAGGAAGTCTACATGTGTAGTCAGATATTTATTCACTATATTTTGCCCCTTTCTTTACAACAGGACCAGGGGTACGATTGAAAAAAACGTTTCATCTTTCCTCTAACCGCCTCCACGTCCCTCGGTAACTGCCACGTACTCCACCTTCTCTCCTCTTTTAACCTTTTACCTTCAAGCGCCGGTTTGTTTTTTTCCCTATACCTCTTTCATTTAAATAAGGGAATAGACTTTATTCCTATGTTTAATTCTTCTTCAACATTCTCTGTAGCCTCAACTTCTTCTCTTCTTCGCCATTAAAACTCCTATGATATTCCATCTTAACTCCCTTTCTCCACTTTTCACTTAGGTCACTACCGCTATTGTTGAAGTTATTTCTCTACTTATTATCTCGTTGCATTCACCACCATATTCAAAATCTATATGAGGATCATATATACATCAGATGGCAGAAAAATCATCTTCTAGTCCTCTTCGCTCATCCTAAGGCAGAAAGTTTGTACCCTTTTCTGATGCACCTTTTCATATTTTTGATTCTTTATTGATGCCCCCAAGTACACGGTCCAGAGCTTCCTGGATAACTACAAAGACTATACTCCCTCCAGTGGGCCTCTAGATGGTTTATCCTTCGGGCCTGCTCGCCATATTCCCCCTCTCTACAAGGCTGAGAAGTTGCTGCTCGATGAGGATCAAGAGATTGGTCATACATCAAACAAGCATCTCAGGCGTACTAGCGATCATATTTGGGATAGAACTCCACTGTTCATTAGTGGGAACTTGCTCTTTTGAAACCGCTCTCCTCGTGGGGATTTTGCTGGTCATGGCTCTTACGCGCCTTGGGTGGTGAACACGGAAAGGGTATACTTTTGTTATCTAACTCTTCTCTCTGTTGTTTGATTTGCCTTTGTTGATTTTTCTTGGTTATTTTCCAGTCTTCCAAATCGAGTTCTAAGTCGAGTCGGAAGAGGAACGGGGCTGCTCGAGTAGGGGAGGAGGCTTTTAAGGTAATAAATTCCCTCTCTTTTAATCCTTCAAGTACGTGTACTTTCCCCTATTTGTTTCCTTAACAAGGTCTGACCAGCGTTCAATCTTCTTTTTAGAGGGTCAACTCTGTTGTGATTGATGAAAATGATGATGAGGATGACTCAGATGGTGGTCTTATTCTAAGGGGTTCACGAGGTGTTGGAGGTAGTGGGAAACAATTTGTTGTTGTTTATGATGAAGATGTTGGTGATGGTGAAAAAGATAAATGTTCTGTTGATGGAAATGTTGATGGAAGTGATAAGGGGATGGGTTTTGTTACTTCTAATTCTGGTGTTTGTGAAGCTGTTAAAGATGTTGATGGAAGTGGTGCTGTTAAAGTTGTTGGTGGTGATAAATGAAAAGGTGTTGTTATTGATAGCAAGGAAGTTAGTACTGGTGCCGGTTTTGGTGGTGGTATGGTTGCAGGGAAGAATCTGAGTGATGCTGATTGTGCGAGGGAGAATCTAGGAGGGGTTGGACATGACTTTACAAAATGGTTATTTTTCAGCCTTTGTTGTTTCCTCAAGATTCGATCCTAGAAAGTGGCATCCCCGAACCTCAATCAAAGCCAGAAGATGCGCTGCTCAAGCTTAATGTGGAGGTGGTGCTTCCTGAAGGATGTGACTACGACTTTCTGGTGGATGACATGGATGGTGGTGAAAAAGAAACTGAAGGTGGTGATGTGACCACAACTACTACTTCATCTTTCAAATCCCTCTCCGAGTCTGCCATGCTAGATGTTGTCCCTTTTCTTTTCTCAGATTTCTTTTCTGCATTGGCGTTTTTGGTGAGTGATATTATTCTTTCCTTTTTATTATCTTTGTATTTGCCGCCGAATCGATGTTCTCATCTGCATCTGACGTTGTAGGGCCAGAACGTCCAGCTCTGGAGTTGTGCTGCATACGACAATATTTGTAGTAGGAACCAACTTCTGGAGGGCGAGGTTCGAGAGTTGCGGAGGCAGATCGTTGATCATCAAGGTAACTTTTCTTTCGGTCTTTCCCCTATTTACCCTTGATATGTTGTAGTTTTTAGGATCCCAATTAGTGTTTGTTACTGGTACCCATCGATCAGTTACAACTAGAAGCGAGAGGCGAATTCTGTAATCTCGTAGGGGAAATCAAAGTTTATAAGAGTAATATTCTTAATTTAAATTAGCGGATTAGCAATTAAGATGGCAAGATAGATAAGCTGGAAATTGATCTCGAGCATATTCGTGATTCCTCCCATAGTCAACTTCTGACGATTATCCAACTTGAGGGCAGGTGTACTACTCTTGAGGCTTTGAATCGTGACCTCTATGATGATCTAGAGACACTAATCCGATGGAAGGAGAGTGACGAAACTGTCTTGATAAATGATGAAGCAGCTGCTCATCAGCATGTTGACATGAGCTGTCGATCGGACTTGGTTCGGGCAGAACGAGACGGTATCCAGGTTGCATATGACAGTCATAAGGTGTCTTTGAAAATCCTATGAAGACATGCCAAGCCGCTAAAAAAGATGATTTGTCCTTGAAATACAACGAGCTTGATACAACTGTTATTGAACCGGAGAAAACCCTTAAGCTTACCCTTCAGACTTTACAAGGTGTTTTGATTCTTAGGTGCACAAAAGGCAACTAATTACAGTTTTTGACAATCTCTTAGAACGATTCGAATTAGATTAAGTCGAATAGAAATAGGATAATCTCTAAGGAGCTTTGATAACCCTGCTTCTTTGGCAACGTTTCCTTGGGTTACAAGGAGGCTCGAATCTACTTAAAATAATATTCCTGAACTTTAGTTAGGCTAACAAAGTAACCAATACAGTCCTTTTGAATGACTTTCCAATAAGCTCGTTACCTTATATGCCTCTTTCTAGTCAAGTTTTTGGCTTAGGTTCGCGTAAGTAACGTGTTCCTAAGTCGGGAAAGAAAGAAAAAGTGATGAAATCCGAGTCCTTATCTTATATGGCATGTCCTTGCCCTTTACTAGAAAAGTAAATTCCGTATTCAAGTCCTCAATATATATGCATTACGAAGGAATACAGGAAACCCACTGACATAATATTCGTGGGTGGTTAGAGTCTTATCCCGTTCCAGAGGGGCGATGAACCGTTGAAGTCGACTCAGGCCACCAACTCCTATATGAGTGTACGAACCCGAGGGGCAGAGACAATATTATAAATGTCGTCCTTCCCTGTGAAATTTATATTTATTACCCTTCCGTATGATTTAAAAATAAAAATAATTTCCAAAGCTCCAAAGTCCAAAAATAAGAAAAAAAAACAGAAAAATACCTAAAATAATTACACAAATAATAAGAATTTACTAATACAATTTTCTAAAAAGATAAACAAAAATCCTTATTTTTTTAAAAAAATAAATAAAAATTAATTAAAAAAGGTTGTCTTCTTGTTCCGTTCTTTTCAATTTGTCTTTGGCTCCAAGTCTTTAATCAATCAATTTAATCTTTGACTCCAATTTCTTTTTGATCCAAAACCTATAATACAAAGAAGATTACCCAAAAACGTAAAATAGAACGAATAAAAATAAAACTCTAACTAAACTAACTAACTTAAAAACAAGTCCGCGTCGAAGGCGCCAAAAACTGATGGTTTTGTAGTTGTGGTAAGAAAGGGTTTCAAACTCTCGAACTTGTGAAGATTGATTTTAATTTAAAAACTAATTTTAAACTAGAAATTATACACAAAAGATGAAAATAATATTTACAAATTCCGAGGTTATGGATTTCACCATTAACTACCTTTAATTGGTTCAAAAAATAATAATTCTACATAATTCTAGCTCAAATAAGAGACTCTAATTTTTTTTCCAAAGGTAGATTTTTAAAATATCAAACGTAAATCACAAGCATGTCTCATCAAAAGCTCTAGGTCCCAACATAAACCATCAAATAAAATCACAATCAATTAAGAAAAATCGTAATTTTAATTATAAATAAATACAAAAGTCATAAAAGAATTATTAAAAGTTACCAATTAATCATGTTAAAAAGCCTTCATCCTTGCCTCAGTGATGGGGTTTAGCTCATCTTGCTCAAAACACCCTCAAAAGATTGGTACATAGCTCAAAAAGTGCATGAAAGATGAAAAGAAGCTAAAAGTAATGTAGTAGGAAATCTACAACGTTTTATGGATGTTACAGATTAACTATTGCAATAGATCTTGAAGATAAACTTTGCAGATGCTAAGATATCCGTTGCAGATGTGTTAAAGAAACCGTCAAAGCTGAAGATAAATGTTGCAAAAACGAAGATATCCTTTGCAAATGGATGAAGAAACCGTTGCTGAGAAGTTGAAGAAACTGTTGTCGTAGCCTTTGTTCTTCATGTTCTTCAGCAGCAACAACAACAAATTTTTATGGATCTTTTTCTCGTGCTTCTGGCCTCTGTCAGCCCCCCATAATGCTTCTAATCGACTCTTTTTTGTAGTAAAACCACTTCTACTCCCAAATCTCGAATCATATCTTCTCTTTTAATGCAAAGATTATTCTCATCCATTTTTGATCTCATGATCTGATTTTCTTCCTTAATTTAACTTGATCCTGATTTAAATTTCATTTTATTTCCTCTTCAAACTCGAGCAAAAATCTTCTTCCATAAACCCAATTTTATTATACAGATCTTTATTATCCAACAAAACCCGAGAAAATATTTCTTTCCCTTTTTACGTGATTGTGAGAGATTTGGTTTGAGTGTTCAAACCGTGTATAAATCCTTTTGAAATGGCAAGAATATTCTTGTCTTTAAAGCCTAAAAATCTCCACAAAAATCTCTCCCAAATACTCTTCAATAATTCTCCCAGTTAATATTTTGAAAAGTCCCGCCAAAACTTCATTTGAATTTAAAAGAGGCGGTGCACGTAATCCAAATAGTGGGTAATTTCTTAATTTCGTTTAAAAGTTTATTTGCTGGTAATTTCTTAATTTCGTTGGTTGTCTTCACATTCTAGTTTTGGGGGTACGAATATCTGGGCATATGTCGACCGAAGAACCCAACGAATGAGAGTGAAGAAGTGTGGCCTAGAAGTTCTCGGTGGAAGGGTACAAGAAGGAAGAGTATTGGTATTGTTTGGGCTAGGATTTATCTTAATCAGTTGACTGTAGACGATGTGACCTGGCAACCGTGAGATTCCGCCATTTTAGTCCTTGACACTGATATTGGACGGAAAGCATCGGAGCTCTCAGAGAAAAGGGTTATATTTTCTTAGCTAGCCACTGTGAGTTGATAATTTATTTTGATAGGATTTTTTTTTATTTTCTTGGATTTTTGGTTAGTTGATTGGTTTATTTGTTGATAATTATTTTCTTTGCACAACATAACGTGTACCTCGGAGAACGGTGTTGGAGGCAAAACCATTGTACTTTTGACGTTCCCAGCAACCCACCTATTCGTATTGGCAACCTCAACAATGACGAAGTTAATGAGATGGGGGGAAACGATTTGGTCCCTGCAACTCAATTAGTGAGTGTTGTTACGTATGATTTGTATATGGAGTATTAGCGACATGTAACTAACTTGCAGAAATATGCCACCAAAGTCGATTGAGAGGTTGAAACATACGGGTATGCTGGTGATTGTATTAAACACAACACCCAAGAACCTGATGAACATGTACCCATTCCGCCTCAGCAACAATTGTCATACGTAAGTATACATCAAACCTTTTTTTTAGTATATAAAACTGTGTGAGAATGTGATTTATTTATTTTCATAACAGGTTGAAGCTTATGGTCTTGTTCAACAATATGTTGATTTTACACAAGAGTTTCGTAAGTTGACGTTAAATGAAACGAAGGAGAGGATGGAGTTTATCATGGAAAAAGATGACGAAATACGGGGTCAACAAAATCACATCAACAATTTGGAGTTACAGCTGGCCCATTTTCGTATGCAACAACCACAACCACAGCTTGGGTTTGGCACTTTTTCCCAAACTATGCCACCACAAATGTGGAATACCATGGGTCAGGGATCATCATAACTAATGCAATCAGTTAATTAAACATCAAGATCATCTTTGCCTCCATTTATGCCACCACGCTCGACACCTGGGAATCAAGATACAGATGGGTAGTCTTTCAATTGCATTGTATTGTCATTTGAACAAATATTTACTATACTTGATTTATCTTTTATCTGATTGGAATTGTCATTTCAAAAGACTTTTTCTTATCTTTTCTTTGTCTTTTACCTGCTTTGTGTTGTCATCTCCAGAAATATTTTTAATCTTTGCTTTGTCCTTTCTATCTGCTTTGTATTGTCATTTTAAAAAGATATTTAATTTTTCCTTTGTCTTTTTATCTGCCAGGTCTTGTCATCTCAACTGACACTTTTATGTTTGATGCGTCTATTCACCCCACTTGCATCAACTCAGTTAATTTTAAAAATACCAACAGTGTGTAGTCATATCCACACTCAAAGAATTATCTTATTGTGGAATACTATGGGTCAGTGATCATCATCAACAATGCAATCAGTTAATTACACATCGAGATCATCTCTGCCTCCTTTTATGCCCCGGCGTTCGGCGCCTGGGAATCAAGATACAGATGGGTAGTCTTTCATTTGTATTGTATTGTCATTCGAACATACATTTTTTTTCTTTGATATATGTTTTATCTGATTGGAATTGTAATTTCAAAAGACTTTTCTTATCTTCGCTTTTTCTTCTACCTGCTATCTTGAAAATATCTCCAAAAATATTTTTAATCTTTACTTTGTCCTTTGTATCTGCTTTTTATTGTCATTTCCTTCTTAGTCTTGTCATCTCAACCGACACTTCTTATGTTTGATGCGTCTATTCACCCCATTTGCCTCAACTCAGTTAATTTAAAAATACCAACAATGTGTAGTCATATCAACACTCAAAGGTTTATCTTAATATGCCTATAAATTGAACACTCGATTCTCCAATTATACAAACCAAAACTACAAACATCACCAATCAACGGCATACTATGAGAATAAAAATCACTATTATGCTTCTTGTTTTTCTATTCCTCCTCCTCCTTCTTCTTCTTCTTCTTCTTCTTCTTCTTCTTCTTTTCCTTTATCTGATGATGATGATAATAATAGTTTATACTCATCAGACTAAGATTTAGTTACATTGAGCCAAAATAACCAAGAAGTAACTTTGGGATTGATCGCTTCAAGTATGAACTGGCCACATAATCATACCCGAATACCAAGAGAACGTGAGGCCGGTGCAAAACTTCTCTGGAAAGATTAGTTTTGCAGAAACCCTACGTTTCCACCTAATGTTTTTCGTCGAAGATTTAGAATGCGGCGAGAATTGTTCAACCGTATTTTGGGAGATGTCGTATCAGTAAATAATTATTTTGTTCAAAAAGAAGATGTTGTTGGGATTCTGGGACTAACCCCTCATCATAAAGTTATAGAAGCAATATAAATGTTAACTTATGGATGTGCGGCCGATGCAATAGATGATTACTTACGCATTGGAGAAACCACTCTTTTGGAAACAACTCGTAGGTTTTGTAAGACGATTGTGCATTTGTATGTGAAAGAATATTTGCGCACACCAACTGAGCGTGATGTTGAACTGCTGCTTAATGAGAACAAGGAAAGGGGATTTCCAGGGATACTGGATAGTGTGGATTGCATGCATTGGAAATGGGATAAATGCCCATCGGCGGAATCAGGGGCTTACACTGCGTACAAAGGGAGTGAAAGTATTTTGTTGGAGGCAGTGGTATCATATGAATATGATCAAGGCCGCAACCATGCACCGGGTTGGAAAACTGTTATCATTTTACATAATACGATTGTGGAGGATGAGCGTCTACCAGGTGATTGGACACATGAATATGATCAAGGCCGCAACCATGCACCGGTAATATTTTGAGACAACATACTGCTGTACTTTCGAGAATGAGAGTTGAGCAACGCCGACGTGAAGAACACAACAAAGATACGCATATTCATTTGTGAAATGACTTGATCGAAAACTTATGGTCAGATTTTGGTGAGGAATAACAATTTTTAAATCCTTCGGATAGATTTTGTGGGTATATCTCTTATAAACCCGTCCGAGACACCACTCGGACGCTAGGGGAACCTAGGGGTTTAAAGGCTTGCTGCACATGCTAAGTGCAGCCGCGATGCTTGCAAAGTGAGTTTAGGTCTACTTTTTAGCTATTGTATAATCAATATGCTTACTATGTTGTAATGAATAAATTAATGGAAGTATCATAAATAACCAATATCACTTATTCATAACAACAATATATCAGTAGATGTTAAGATATCTCATTTTCAGAGGAGTCGCGGTTGCACTAAGAACGTGCAACAAGCCTCTAAACCATTAGGTGGCCCCAATGGACGAGTTATGTCTCGTGAGGGTTTACAAATATATATACCCACAGAACCTATAATCAAACATTCAACGAGTGGTATGATGCCATGGATGACGATCTAAACATCTTCGAAGAACAATCAACACAAAAGGGTTGTATTTTTCCATCACCCTTAGGATCTCGAAATGAGGTTGGTACCTAAAATCTAAACCTCTCCATCTTCTCCATTCCTCCAGAGATCTGGCAAAAACTTCGTCATCAGTTTCATTCCTAATTCTTCTTTCATTCACCTTAGCGGTTAAAGTTGAAAATTGTAGTACTGCCCTACCTATTTTCTGAAATCGACAAAAAAGGCCTGCTCTGTTCCGGTTATTGGGGTTACTGGTTTCATTACAAAAGTTAGCATGGATATGTTCTAACCATTCCATGCTCATTGAACCATTCATCCGACGTTCATGACCCCTTGCTGGAAAATATAATACTATGTTTCGAAAAAGAGATAAATCTTCCTCTATGGTAAAATTCTCTGCATTAATACTAAAATGTTCGTAAGCCATAATTATTAAAAGGAGAGATAAAAATAATCTTTGTATTAGGTTATATGAAATGTGAAAGGTGTGGTTTCAAAATGGGAACGAAAGGGTATAAATTCATTTATAGGTATATCAAAATACAAGCCAAAATATAGCCGTTCATTTATAGCTATCTGAGTAGGCGCTCGCTTAGAATAACGCCCCACATACAGGCGCACGCCCACAAAAGGCGTTGTAATAGTCAAACGCCCAATACATGCGTTAATCTATCCAAACGCTTGATTAACAGGCGTGCTTCTGGCGTTACGCCCCGTTGGACGTGCTCTTGGATGAACGCATGATGGGGCTGAGTTCTGGTTCACGCCTGAAAAATGAAATGCATGTCTAGTTAAACGCCTAGCACCAGACGAAGAGCCAGCTTCACGCCTGGCAAGAGACGCAGCTAGGTTAACGCTCGATTATAATGAGGTTTGGTCCAGTTCTAGAATCATATTTGATCCCAAACAGTAAAATATCCGGACCAAAACCCAAATTTGGTCGACCCACTATGATTGAATTTTGACGGACCAAAGACCAAATTTGGGTTTGGTCTATCAGTTACTCTCACCACTGTGGGTGCTCTAATTGACTACATTATTGGAACTTATTCTATTAATGTCCATTTTTCTAACAATTCAGAAAACTTCAAGTGGCTCTTCTCAGGAGTTTATGGATCTTGTGACATAGATAAAAGAAAAATATCATGGAATGAATTATCCATTAGGAAGTCTATTTGGAATCTCCTTTCGGTAGTGGGAGGGGATTTCAACTGGATTAGTTTCATATGCGAAATCTAAATCTCTCTTTTTAGTTTTGGTTTCCTGAATCTCAAGTTATGAAGGTTTCCACCATTACTTTGTTAATAAAAAATAGCGAAATATTTTTTAGGTTTTGGAAAATAAGAAATTAGATTGTAACAACCCCTATTACCACTGATGAAAAGTTTCTTGTGTTTGTAACTATGAGAAAGGGGAAAACTCGAATACTTTTCAAATCCACAGTGCTGTTAAAATTTGAGTAACCCAGATCTACGTAAGCTTCTAACAAAGTATCATAGACAACTTGGAGCTCGTAGATCTATAACTTTTGTTGTTCTTGAAACATGAATAACTCTTATTTGGATCTTTTAGCTTCTACAAAGGTCAGTGACGCTTTGGAGCTTAAAGAATTTTTAAGATTTGCTACTGATAAAACAAAAAATAACTTAAACACTCTTCAACGAGAGTCTTTTAGCTTCTACAAATATCTGTGACTCTTTGGAGCTTATAGATCTCGCCGTTTTATGAAGTATATCACCACAAAGGTACTCAACAAGATGTTAAACATCCCTGTTTCTAGCGCCAAAATGTAGTTGTGTAAATTCCAACTGCCTATATCTAACCATTCATTCTCAAGCAAAAGATAAATAATTAAGACTAAGAACATATTAATAGTTACCACACGAAAGATATACGTGGTTCGGTATCATTACCTACGTCCACGGGGGTAAATGATTGATATTATTGGAAAGAAATTGAACTTACAAAGGGATAAACTCAATCTCCCCAAAAAAACTCCAAATTACTCTCTCTTAAGCTTGTTATAGTCTTTTCTCCCAAAAAATCTCACCTACCTTCTCTCTTGACTTAGCTTAGCATTTATAGACAAAAGTATCATACAACCAAATTTTAGTGTTGGACACTTGCATTGAGTTGCTGTAGTTTGCTGGGGAGTATGTCCCGAATCTTCTCCGGTTCTCTCGATATGCTGGTTTTCATCTTCAACTAGCTATGGACATGACCCGAGATGATGGTAGCTTCTCGTTCTTTCTTCGGTTACGACCCGAAGAGTGTATGTCGGTTCTCGTCAGGTGCATTAAATACTTCTAATCACATCACGCGTGCTTTGTAAGCTCATCTAATGCCCTGTCTCCTCTTTCAAACTTGGTTATTGATTTCTTCTCTTACTTTCCACGTGTCCTAATTGTAGATTTATATGGTAGATATCTCTTTTACCGTGTAAAACCAAGAAGAATTTCCAATGCTTCGCTCTCATCTTAGTATCATAATCCCCTTATCTAGGAAGTCTACATGTGTACTCAGATATTTATCCACTATATTTTGCCCCTTTCTTTACATCTGGACCAGGGGTACGATTGGAAGAAACGTTTCATCTTTCCTCTAACCGCCTCCACGTCCCTTGGTAACTGCCACGTACTCCACCTTCTCTCCTCTTTTAACCTTTTACCTTCAAGCGTCGTTTTTTTTTCCCTATACCTCTTTCATTTAAATAAGGGAATAAACTTTATTCCCATATTTACTTCTTCTTCAACATTCTCTATAGCCTCAACTTCTTCTCTTCTCCGTCATTAAAACTCCTCTGACATTCCATCTTAACTCTCTTTCTCCACTTTTCACTTAGATCACTACCGCTACTGTTGAAGTTATTTCTCTACTTATTATCTCAGATGCACTCACCATCGTATTCAAAATCTAGATCAGGATCATAAATACATCAGATAGCAAAAAAATCATTTTCTAGTCCTCTTCGCTCATCCTAAGGCAGAAAGTATGTACCCTTTTCTGATGCACCTTTTCATGTTTTTGATTCCTTATTTCTAATCATTGATCTATCACATGAGGCTCGTGATAGAGTTAGATGCGCTTTTCCTGATTATCATATATGTTTTGATGATCTTGATTTTTCTGACCTGAAAAGAAATCTTCCCCCAGATTCGCTGAGATGACAGATCAACATCTTTGTGCCTTTATCAAGAATAAATATGCTTTCCAACCCTTTGTGTTTCGTTGTTAGCAGGCCGACGTGGTCATCTAGATCGTGCATAATATCTTGGGTTTCCCAATTCAGAAGATGCCACCATCATCATCTTGGGTCAGCTTGATGCAGAACTTAGGCTACCCCTTTACAGTCCTTCCCGTCCCTTTGCATATGATGTGCTTTCTCGAATTAAGCCGGCTCGTGCTTTGGGTCAATATAACATTAATTGGTATCGATTTGTGGCTAAATGAGACAGGCGAAGCAAGGGTAAGCATACTGATTCTCCTCATTCCACTTACAATCATGTTGATGCCCCCAAGTACACGGTCCACATCTTCCTAGATAACTACAAAGACTATACTCCCTCCAGTGGGCCTGTAGATGGTTTATCCTTCGGGCCTGCTCGCCATATTCCCCCTCTCAACAAGGCTGAGAAGTTGCTTCTCGATGAGGATCAAGAGATTGGTCATACATCAAACAAGCATCTGAGGAATACTAGCGATGATATCTGGGATAGAACTCCACTGGTCATTCGTGGGAACTTGCTCTTTTGAAACCGCCCTCCTCGTGAGGATTTTGCTGGTCATGGCTCTTACGCGCCTTGGGTGGTGAACACGAAAAGGGTATGCTTCTGCTATCTAACTCTTCTCTCTGTTGTTTGATTTACCTTTGTTGATTTTTTTTGGTTATTTTGCAGTCTTCCAAATTAGGTTCTAAGTCAAGTCGGAAGAGAAACGGGGCTGCTCGAGTAGGGGAGGAGGCTTTTAAGGTAACAAATTCCCTCTCTTTTAATCCTTCAAGTACGTGTACTTTCCCCTATTTGTTTCCTTAACAAGGTTTGACTAGCGTTCAATCTTCTATTTAGAGGGTCAAGTCTGTTGTGATTGATGAAGATGATGATGAGAATGACTCAGATGGTGGTCTTATTCTAAGGGGTTCATGAGGTGTTGGAGGTAGTGGGAAACAATTTGTTGTTGTTTATGATGAAGATGTTGGTGATGGTGAAAAAGATAAATGTTCTGATGATGGAGAATTTGATGGAAGTGATAAGGGCATGGGTTTTGTTACTTCTAATTCTGGTGTTTGTGAAGCTGTTAAAGATGTTGATGGAAATGATGTTGTTAAAGTTGTTGGTGGTGATAAAGGAAAAGGTGTTGTTATTGATAGCAAGGAAGTTAGTACTGGTGCCGGTTTTGGTGGTGGTATGGATGCAGGGAAGACTCTGAGTGATGCTGATTGTGCGAGGGAGAATCTAGGAGGGTTGGAAATGACTTTACAAAATGGTTATTTTTCAGCCTTTGTTGTTGCCTCAAGATTCGAGCCTAGAAAGTGGCATCCCCGAACCTTAACCAAAGACAGACGATTCGCTGCTCAAGCTTAATGTGGAGGTGGTGCTTCCTAAGGGATGTGACTACGAATTTCTGGTGGATGACATGGATGATGGTGAAAAAGAAACTGAAGGTGGTGATGTGACCACAACTGCTGCGACTGGGAACCCTTCTACTCAAGAGGGTGAAAATGCAGTTTTATTCTTAGAGAAGCATGTGGAGAACATATTGGCTCTCGGGCCTTCTGGTTCATCTACTCTGACCATATTGGGAACTGCTTATAACTCGATCAGTGCTCTCACTACTTCATCTTTCGGATCCCTCTCCGAGTCTGCCATGCTAGATGTTCTCCCTTCTATTTCCTCAGATGTCTTTTCTGCATTGGCATCTTCGGTGAGTTATACAATTCTTCCCTTTTTATTATCTTTATATTTGCTGCCGAATCGATGTTCTCATCTGTATCTGTCGTTGTAGGGACAAAACGTCCAGCTCTGGAGTCGTGCTGCCTACGAGAATGTTTGTAGTAGGAACCAACTTCTGGAGGGCGAGGTTCGAGAGTTGCGGAGGCAGATTGTTGATCATCAAGGTAACTTTTCTTTCGGTCTTTCCCCTATTTACCCTTGATATGTTGTAGTTTTTAGGATCCCAAGTAATGTTTGTTACTGGTAGCCACCATCGATCAGTTACAACTGGAAGCGAGAGACGAATTCTGTAATCTAGTAGGGGAAATCAAAGTTTTTAAGAGTAATATTCTTAATTTAAATCAGTGGATTAGCAATTAAGATGGAAAGATAGATAGGCTGGAAATTGATCTCGAGCATATTCGTGATTCCTCCTGTAGTCAACTTCTGACGATTAGCCAACTCGAGGGCAGGTGTACTACTCTTGAGGCTTTGAGTCGTGACCTCTACGCTGATCGAGAGACACTAATCCGATAGAAGGAGAGTGCCGAAACTTTCTTGAGAAAGGATGAAGCAGCTGCTCATCAGCGTGTTGACACGAGCTGTCGATCGGACTTGATTCGGGAAGAACGAGACGGTATCCAGGTTGCATATGACAGTCATAAGGGTGTCTTTGAAAATCATATGAAGACATGCCAAGCGCTAAAAAAGATGATTTGGCCTTGAAATACAGCGAGCTTGATACAACTGTTATTGAATCGGAGAAAACCCTTAAGCTTACCCTTCATACTTTAGAAGGTGTTTTTGATTCTTAGGTGCACAATTGTATCTCGTGCCTTATTTTCCTAAGCTAACTTTTCTCTTTTGTGATTTTAGCATCTCAAGGGGAAGTGCAGGCTCTGAAGAAGGAATTGGAGTCCTTGAAGGAGTATGTGACGAAAATCAAGTGCTCTGAAGCATCTTTGGGTGCTGATGTGAAGAATCTGAAGAAGTTGCTTTCTCGGGCCGGCACGGAAAAAATGAAGGCTCTGGCTGATGCAAAGAAAGCCTTTGAGGCGAAAGTTGCTGGTCTAGTGTAGGAGAAGGTGCAAACCACCTTAAATGACCTGAGAACCAAGGAACAAGCCAAGCGTGTCGCTTCTACCCCGAAGCCTTCTACCTCTTGATGTTGCTTTGTTGTTGCTGGTTCTTTCTTATGGTTTTTTCTTCTTGTTTGATACTCCCTCCTTTTCAGGAAAAAAGTTACTATCACTTTTTTATTTTAGCCTAAAAATAGGCTAAAATGAAAAAGTGATAATAACTTTTTTTTTCTGAAACGGAGGTAGTAATATTTCTTGGGGTGTTGTGTTACCATGATGACCTCGCTGGTTGAGGTTTCCTTGCCACACTTTTATTTTCCTTCTCTTGTTGTTTAATTTAATCTTGACTTAGTTGTCACTTATTTGTTATGCGTGCCCCATGTCCATAATGATTCTGTCAATTTATATAATCACTTAGTTACTCCAAATATTCGATATCCATAACAGGGAATATCATCGGGCCCAATGCCATGTCCCCATTTGGATATCTCATCATCACTAATCCCTAGTGACAGGATATGTTAAGTCCACCAACTATCTTAGCCTAGGGTCCAGATTACATGTGACTTACCGATTGCCCAATTCGAATAATCTGTTGTTACTTGGAGGGATGCCTCTCTCCTTCGATTGACCACCTATGACAATCTTATGGGACCACCTGTGTTAATCTCTGGGTGGCCCCTTTGATTCTGGACCCGTAGTCTAGAACCCTCAGGTCACCTCAGGGGAGAATCGTGTCTTGCCCCGAGTGAAAATGACCCATTTAATATCATGAGGTTACCATAATTAGTCTTTGGGTAACCCCTTCGACTTTATACCTACTAGAGTCCTCAGATCACCTCAGGGGAGAATCGTGTCTTGCCCCGAGTATGAATGATCCATTATGTATCATATTTTACCTCTTAAGGATAGTATTGCTTTAGATGCTTTATGTCCATGGATGCTCCATCTCCTTTCCATCGTTCTTGAGTAGCTTGTAAGCTCCTTCTCCTATCTTAGATAATATTGGACCTCCCCACTTGGGTGCTAGTTTCCCTCATTATTTTTCTCTCTCGTAGTCGGATATCTCTCTGAGTACTAGCTGTCCTGGATGAAATTATTTGGGACGAACCTTCTTGTTATATTTTCTTTACAGGCTTCTCCGGTAATTCTCCATTTTCTGGAGTGTAATTTTTCGGGCCTCCTCTAGATTATCGTGTTTTACGAGTATCAAATCTGACGTGAGGTTTTTTATCTATGCTTCTGATTTAATGGTGGGGATCATTATCTCAGTGGGAAAAATTCCTTCAGTTTCATATGTGAGCATGAAAGGTGATAACCCGTAGCTTCTCTCTTTTTGGTTCGATATGCCCACAAAACGTTATGCAAATGTTCACACCAGTCCCCATAGTAACCATCCAACTTCTTCTTCAAATTATCAGCTGTGGTTTTGTTAGTGATTTCTTCCTAGCCATTGCTCTGTGGGTATATGGGTGTAGATTTTCTCTTCCTGTTTTGGTAAGTGTTGAACAATTGGTCTATGTTTGTTCCCTGCAGCTGCTTCCCATTATCTGACATTATTGCGGCGGGTATCCCGAATCGACAAATGATATTTTTGAATAAGAATTTAAAGACATCCTTGTCCCTAATATGCTTTAAGGAAGCTGCTTCCACCCATTTGGTAAAGTAGTTTTTGGCCACGATGAAATATTTTCTTTGGAGCATCCCTTCATGAAGTGGTCCCACGATGTCTACACCCCACTTTGCAAACGGCCATGGGCTTAACACCGAGTTTAAGGATGTGGATGGTGCATGAATCTTCTTTCCAAATCTTTGACACTCCTCACAGACTTTCACCATATACTTTGCATCTTCATGCATGTAGGGCCAAAAGCAACCCATTTTTTTATAAATGCACCCATATCTTTTATAAAGGCACCCACCTTCTCATTTCTGAAATTGATTTTTGGCGGGAACCTTAACTTGTCGATCAGTGTGAAATACAAACGAGATTTTAGAAGATTTTGTGAGAGATTAAGACAAAGATATTTCCTTTCCTTATTGTTAGAAGTTGTACACGGTTAGGAGACTAAAAA